>VDFB02002385.1:70566-230833 GCA_007258455.2 Sequoia sempervirens | reverse complement strand
ATATCTTGTTTTGGAAACCTTGCCTGGACGAGTTTGGTGGTTTCATCGTATTCTTATTTTGGAGCAGATTTATATCTTATTTGCTTGGCATGGAGTTGTGACTTTTGAAAGAAAAATATTATTAGAACTCATTGTGGAAAACTTAATTTTTAGAATTGGTGAAGTCTTGTGCCAAGACCAATTTCTGGTTATAGTGAAATGAAAGGAAATATGTTATGATTTATTGCTAAATTTAGTCTAGTCGTACCATATGCAAACCCTTGAGCTATTTATACATGTTTGTGGACCCAATTTTGAATAAAGGAAAGATTGGAGGCATCGTAGAGGGCAAAGGAGGAATCTTATGCAATAAAAGGGGAGAAGGAATCAAACAAAGGTTGTCGTACCACTTCCAAAGTTTGTCGTACCCTTTGGGAATTGCTCATGAAGTATTCTATGCTAGTTGTACTTGTTGGGAAAGGCTATGAATAGATGTGAAGGCCATTTAATGTCTAGGTTAGTGAGTTGTAAATGATATTTATCTATTGTATCAAATTTTTGAATGTAAAATTATTACCAACACTTTCAAATTTAGTGTTCTTTTATACATATTTCTACTTTGGGTTCAATTGTATATTTTATTTATATAAATGAAAGTATTTCATGAATTCCATTGTGCCCCAAACAATAAACAAATCACTCTATATCAAAATCAACCATAACTAGTTCAGAGAGGTTACATGCAAACTATTTTACAAAATGTTTGAGCACATAGATTGGTGAAAGTGAAAAATTTTATATAAAAAATTAGTTTGGGATATTTCATATAGTCACAAACTGTTCATGGTTTCTAGTATAATACTAGTTTAATAACAGCAACCAAAAATTATGGAGTATATTACTGTTCAAATTGTAGATACAGTACAGACTAATACTATGTTTTAAAAAAAAATAAAAATTCTTGTATAGTTATATTCACGATTTGTTCCTTTATTTAATTATAATAAACTCATAATGTTTACATATTTACACATATATACATATATAAGAATCAATATGCATACACAGAGGACTATGGCGATCACAAATGAAATACAGGTTTTATCTTACATGCACAGGTGCATATAAATTTGTAAGGAAAGGTTGGTTGCATCAAATATTTTAATGGGAGTAAATGCATGTTTTAAACTAGCCACAACTTTGCTAGAAGAAGGGCATTTGAGATTAGCTGAGGTGTTGGATGTTATTGGAGGACATGGTATTTTGTAAGGTAGCCGCCAATTTTGTTGAGGGTGTGAAGCTCAACTCCAGTTGCAGCCCTTGTCACTGCAATCCCTGAATCAATCTTTGGATTTTAATGCCAACCTTTACTCTTGCAATCACCTAGCACAAAATCCTTTGATCCAATTTTACTCAATCACTACCTTTTATTCATTGAGTTCTCTCTTTTTAATGTTTTCCTCATATTCTCATGCAATAATCCATAAAAGCTTAGCTCCAATTCCTTACTTTAGAACTGAAATCCCGAATGCATGATCTTTTCATGCAATTTTCAATTTGGATTTTTAAACTTATTTAATTTATTTTTATCTTTTATTTAAAATTTATTTAATTAAATTTATTTTCTTCTTTAATAATAATCATGCAATTATTTTAAAACTATTTATATACTTTTAATATCAAGCTTAAATTAGTTTTCTTCAACAAAAATAATCATGCAATTAATTTGAAACTATTTATATATTTAATAACAAGCTTTTTATCTATTTATATATAAAAATAATATATCTTTATGATATAACATAATATAATCATAATCATACAATGCAAGATGGATGCAACTACATGAATGTGTATGTATCAAGTTTCCATCATACTAATCATTACCAAGTGGCTAGGATACTTCTACCTCAACCATGTTCTCGCCTTTGACATTTTCCTGCACTCATTCGCACTCAGATTTACATCAATAGGTTAGTCCATAAAACCATAGCCAAAGCACGTGCACATAAAATCTCATCTCCATTTCTATTTCAATTTCAAGGACTAAAAATAACATCTAATTTAAAAACAAATTTATCCATAATCAAACAATCATAAGATAATCAACCAATAGTCTCAACTAGTTTTGTTTATTCATTAATTAATTTTATGCAAGAAAATGAGATGTGACATCCTTCCCTACTAGGAAGAGACATCGTCCCAATGAATTATTAGACACACACTGAAATAATAAGAGTAGCACACCAATGCAGAAAAGTATCTCACTATGTAAAAAAATTATATCAAAACTAAGTAATCAAATGAGGAAAAGAACAATCTATATCCTCAACATTATTCCATGTGGTACTATCCATAAAATATTGGTCCCACTAGACCTTATACATCTAAAACACATATGGATGAACCCATACACTTCTCTGAACATATACCTAAGTCCACACAACCATATCTATCACTCTAGAGGAATGTAGAGCAATCTAGAGAATATTTGAGACACTTAACTCTATTATTTTGCAATTTGGAGAACTGTTACATCTAACTCTTGCTATAGAAATGTTTATGACATGAAATTTTGGGAATAACCTCTTTGCTAGCTTCCAAACTTAACTTTAAAACTGCAAACCAGATCATGCAATGCGGAAGAATATAGACTAAAAACTAGAGTCACAGACTTAGGAAAATATGCATTTTTTACCTTAGACAACTTCTCTAAAAAACACAAGTATGAACAAAGCCTCTGAATATCAAGTATCATGCTTCTAGACATGTCAACATCTGCTAGGTCTTCTAGACTGACTTGACTTAAACATATTGACTCCAAGTCTCTAACTATGGCAAACCATCTCTCTCAAATCTTTCATTGTTTCATCAACTACATTTATCTATCTCTAAACATTTCTCAGCCTCTTCAACTTCTATATAAACATGACCTCAAGTTGACATTAATGACAACACATATTGAGTTGACATTAATGATAACACATATTTCCAACAATATCCCCCTTTTGTCATTGATGGCAACACACATTTATCTACAAGTCTTCTCTCCTCCTTTCTTCTCTCCCAAATGATAAGGTAATCATCAACACACTCTCCCCCTTTGACATCAAGGATAATGAGAAAAATATCTTCTACTTATAACAACCCAAAAAACTATATAAACTCCCCCTTACTGTATGCTTCAATTGTGGAAAGATAGGTCATTATGCTTCTAAATGTCCAATCAAAGTTTCAAATAAAAAACATAAGGATCATAAAGGAAAATTTTTCAATAAGAGTTATTATGTTGAAAAAGACAATGGTGTATCTGATGATGAGGAATTGGACTATCTTGATGATGATAGCGATGAATTCTTGTTCATGGCTCTAAATGTTGAAACTAATTCTACTAATTTTGAAAGATGTATGAAGGAAAGTGCTCCAGTAATAGGTCACAACATTGAATGAACTATGGTGACTTTTTTTCATGCAAGAGAAGAGAGGAATTACTAGATAATTGATAGTTGATGCTCAAATCATATGACAAGTGATAAGAGTAAGTTTGTTAAACTTCAAAAGTATGATGGTGGTCTTGTTAAGTTTGGTGATGATACATCTGCTAAGATTTGTGTAAAAGGTTCAATTAGTTTTGATGGCAAGAATAAAATGCATGATGTTCTTTATGTCAAGGGTCTCCAAAATAATCTTCTTAGTGTAGGACAAATGTGTAGCAAAGGATACAATTTGGTGTTTCAGGATGATGGTTGTGAAATCAGAAAAGGAAGATCCAAAACTTTGGTTGCTACAAGGACAAAGACAGAAGGTAATGTTTATCAGCTCAAAGGTAGTGGTGCTAAGTGATTTATGTCTCAAATAAATGAAAGTTGGCTATGACATAGAAGAAGGGTCACATCAATTTTGACAGCTTGGAAAAGATTAGTTATACTAATGTTGTGAGAGATCTACCAAAGATTACAAAGCCTATCAATGCAATTTGCCAGGAATGTCAGTTTGGAAAGCAAACACAGAAGAGGTTCAAGACTAAAGAATATTCTATTGCAGATCCTTTGGATTTGGTGCATACAAACCTATGTGGACCTACCAAAATAAGTTCTCAAGGTGACATGTATTTCATGTTATTAATTGATGATTATACTAGAATGACTTTGGTGACACTTATCAAAGAAAAATCAGAAGCTCTAGATAAGTTTAAAGCATTTAAGTCTATGGTTGAGAATAAAATGGATGTGAAAATCAAGAGCTTAAGGTATGACAGAGGTTGTGAGTTCACCTACAATGAGTTTAACAATTTTTGTGAAGATCATGGGATTAAGAGGAATTTTTCAGCTCCTAGGACTCCTCAATAGAATGGAGTTGTGGAGAGAAAGAATAGAATAGTTCAAAAAGCTGCAAGGACTATGATGAAATTATATGTATATTGGAGAGAAGATATTCATATTGTAGTATACATACTTAATAGAGGTCAAGAAAGAGCGAACAGTTCAAAGACTCCCTATGAGTTATGGTATGGAAAAGATCCTACTGTGAAATACTTCAGAGATATTGGAAGCAAATGCTATATCAGAAGAGATGCAAAAAACTTAGGAAATTTTGATGCAAGATCTAATGAAGGAAAATTCCTTGGATACTCTATAAGAAGAAAATCTTACCAGGGCTATAATAAAAAGGTTGAAGAAGATTGTTGAAAGTGCAAGTGTCAAACTAGATGAAGAACTGCATCAGAGTTTTGTGTTGATAGAAGGATATGAATCTATTGAATCCCCTTGTAGTGAAGAATAAAAATATGAAGAGAAGGAAAAAGAGATGGAAATTTAAGAGTAAGAAGCTCCAGAAAAGATCCATAAGACTCCTAAGCATGTGCAAAAGAATCATTATGAATATCAGATCATTGGAATAAAATCAAAGGTGTGTTGACAAGAAGAAAAGTTGTTATGGTAGAGGATCAAGTAAACTTTTGTGTACTTTTAGAGGTAGAATCTAAAATAGTGATCGAGGCATGCAAAGATGAGAATTGGATCAAGGCTATGAAAGAAGAGCTAGAATAGATTGAGAAGAATCAAACTTGGGAACTAGTCCCAAGACCTACAAACAAGAATCCAATAGGAACTTGTAAGGAAAACTAGATGAGGAAAACAATTCTCCTAACGTCAATACCTCAGGAAAGAATGTAGATACACTTTAAAATTTACAATTACAGTCAAAGTTAAGATGCACTATGAAACAGATTACAGAAACAGAGTATTTGATAACCACACATGAACACCAGATATACGTGGGAAAACCCTTACGGGAGAAAAACCCACCACACCAAGAGAAATCACTTTGTATTACAGTAATGAAAAATTACATACAACTTCCAGACTTATCTTTCTGGTGTCATTATACAGCAGCATTCATCATGTACATTCTTTGAACCGAAACTTCCAAGTTACATCCTTTACTGATTTTAATTCCTTTACTGATATAGTTTGAATTCTTCACACTCCTTGTTGATCAAACCACTATCCAACCCCCAAGGGTCTCCAACTCCAAACTATATCCATGGTGTTCCCTGACTGTCGAGCTTTCTCACAGAATTGTCACAACAACCAACTGCTAATGGTTCACTTTCGGCTCCCTCTATTCGTCCACGAGATTCCATATGATAGTCAGACGGTCAACAGAATTTGTAATGCTCTGGCATCTTGGTGAGACACTAATAGTGTCTTGACGATGCCACATATACTTCATACCGCTAGTCGCCAAGAGTCATCGTAGTCGCTAGGATGTTCTATCGAGCTTCAAGAGACTTCATATCGATGTCACAAGTCACTTCGAAGAAAACATTCAGTTGGCATAACATATCATTCTCGCTAGGACCTCTCTCTGACATTCTCCACATGTATCGTTGTCGCCCAAACTCATAACTTTCGGTGTGACATTATACCGATGAGATTAAGTCATAACGAGCTCCAAAGAATAGTCGGCAAGACAAGAGCTTATCATCGAGACGCTTCCCCGAGATCATTAAGTTACCTCAAAGATTCTTCAACATTGGCAAGACTCATCGAGTCGCTAGGACTTCTTACCGAAAACACAGTGTTCCATTGATGACCACCATTCGACAAGAGTTACACCAAAGACTAACACTTAAGTCTTCGTCGCTGAGACATATCCACTTCGGTAGGAAATCTTACCGATGGCACTTCCTTTGGCCAAGTCTCCTTGATGAAACAAACCAAACACTGGCGGTGTAACATTTGCTTTCGCTGTGACTTCTCACCGAGCCAACATGAGTTACCCCGAGGACCACAAAGTAAATGCTGTCGGCAAGACATTAACATTTCACTGAGACATCTTAGCGAGAACCTTTAGCTTCACCAAAGACCATAGTCACCAAGAGTCTCATCGATACATGAATGGCCTTTCGGCCAGAGGTCTCCCAAGCGCTATAAGGTCATAACGAATACACCATGTTGCAGCGATAGACTCCACAATGTAACCTTTCGACAAGACAATAACAAAGTCACAACACCTATTCAGAACTGAATAAATCATACTTGCAAGTCGGCCAACAATCAGGATGTCACACCGACTTGACTCTAATGGAGGTTTCACTGTAATGTTTGAGGCACATATTTCCAAGAACTAAATGGGTTTTTAGAAACAATTTGAATGAGGATGGAAAAGTTTTTAGAAATAAGGCTAGATTTGTAAGGGCTACTCACAAGTGGAAGGGACATATTTTGAAAAGACTTTTTCTTTGGTGGCAAGGATGGAATCCATTAGAATATTTTTGGATTTTGCAGAACATAAAGACTTCAAGGTATATTAGATGGATGTGAAGTCTATATTCTTGAATGGTGAGCTAGAAGAAGAGGTGTACATTGAACAACCAAAAGGATTTCAGCTACCAGAAGATGTTGATATGGTCTGCAAGTTAAAAAAGGCATTGTTTGGACTCCAACAAGCTCCTAGAGCTTGGTATGAAAGGTTGGATAAGTACTTATTACATCAAGGATTCAAGAAAGGTACTATAGATAGTAACTTGTACTTCAACGTTGAGGGAGAACGAATCCTAATTGTGGTAGTATATGTGGATGAAATTATCTTAGGAGGAAATGAAGGTATGTGTAAGAGGTTTGCAAATGAGATGCAAAAAGAGTTTGAGATGTTAATGTGTGGGGAGATGAATTTCTTCCTTGGGCTACAAATCAGTCAATCAAAAAAAGGAATTTTCATTTCATAGTCAAAGTATTTCAAGGAAATGTTGAGGAAGTTTGGAATGGAGGATTATAAAATAGTGTGTACTCCTATGGTTACTAGTTGTAAGTTGAGCAAAAATGATGATCTCCTAAGGCTGATTAGAGCAAGTACAAATCAATGATTGGTGGACTACTATACCTAATTGCTACTAGATCAGATATCATGCATGTAATATGTCTTGTGGTAAGATTTCAAGAAGATCCAAAAGAATCACATGTTGTAGCATTAAAAAGGATATTTAGATACTTTAAGGGCACTCCAGATTTTGGTCTGTGGTATCCTAGGGTTACTGATTTATCTTTGAGTGCATATATAGATGTAGATTGGGCAAGTTGTACAAATGACATAAGAAGTACAAGTGGAGGTGATTTATTTCTTGGAAGCAGATTGGTTTCATGGTTGAGTAAGAAGCAGGATTTAGTGCCATTATCTACTGCAAAAGTAGAGTATATTACAACAACATCATATTGTACACATGTGTTGTGGATGAAGAAAACGTTGAAGGATATCAAAGTATCATATGATGAACCCATTTATATCTTGTGTGATAATACAAGTGCTATCAATATTTCAAAGAACCCGATAATGCATTAAAGAACAAAATATATCTCTATTCAGTATCACTTTCTAAGAGAGAACGTTACAAAGAATGAGGTGAAGTTGGAGTATGTGCCTACAAAGGATCAAGTTACAAATATTTTCACCAAGGCTCTTCCTAAAGATACTTTTGAGTATCTCCAACAGAATTTAGGGGTTTGTCTTGCATACCCACCCCATTTTATTTTGGTCAAAATGGATCCCCCTTGTTGTCTTTGTGTTTTCTCTCATTTTTTATCCTTGTTTTGTTTTCTTTCTTGTGTTTTGTTTTGGTCTTGGGAGTTATTTCCTCTCTCGGGATTTGCTTTGCTTTTTTTGGTGCCTAGCGGGTTTCGGGTCCCGAAATGAACTTAAGACCTTTCTTTAAAAGGTATCAATTTGTGTTGGTCTTCCAACACTACGTGTCTTGTGTCTTGTCAAGATTTGGGTCCCGCGTCAAACATTCGACCTTTTCTCAAATGATCCAAGTCTAACTTGGTTCCATGATCTCGCTTCTTCATTTTTTCCTGTCGAGGATCAAGTCTTGAAACATACTTCAAACATTTGTTAGGAGGGTCCACGTCTGTTTTATGTTCCTACCCTCGCTCTTGTTCTTTTGTCAGGATCAGATGTTAAACTCGAACTTGGACTCTATTTCCTAGAGTGAAAATCCAGTTTTCACTCCCAACCCCACTTTCTTTCCTTGGTTGACTTACCTTTGATCTTCTTGGGGATGAAAGTCCCGATCATACCCTCTACGCATAGTCCAAGGTTTTGTGTCCAGCCTAAGCCCAAACTTTTGATCACCAACCACATTAATGGCATACTAGTTCACACAAGTTGGGTCGATTTATAATTAGATTCCTTGCTTGAGTTAGGTCATAATTGCATAGTGTTATTGCAAATTTGAGTGTTGAGGATCTCTTGGAGTATTTGGAGCATTGTGGAGTTGCACGATCAATTACTTGTTGGTTTCTTTTCCCTTGTCACGTTTTGAGGTTGGTTTCACTTTGTTTTTCATTTTTCCTTTTTCTTTCCTTCATTATTTTCTTGGTTTGTGTTTGTTTTCTCTTTTTTCTTTCCTCATTTTGTGTGTGTGTGTTTTTCTTCCCGTTTGGGATTTTCATTTTTTCCCACGCTTAAGGGTGTCTATTTTTGGGTTGTGGATTAGAGTTATTGCTCGTTGTTTGGTCGGGATTCATGTTCTTGATGTGCTCTTTTTCCCATAGGATTTCCCTTTCCCACCATGCCCTAGGGTTCTCCTAGGGTTTTCATACAATTAGTTTATCCGAGACGAACTTAGGGTTTTATTCACTGAAAATTTCCTTGTGGGGTTGGAAACTCCGCACTACCTTTTTTTATGATGATCTGAATCTAGGATCGCTCCCTAATCCCGAAATGTGAAGCTTGAATTAGCTAAATTCATTAGTTTTCAAAATTACCCTTTAGTCTAATCAGTGCTTTGCATTCTAATCAGACCCTCTATTAGTTTGTCTTAGTCTAGGATCTATTCTCAAACCTAAAACTTGCACAAATCCTTTTGGAAATATTCTTTATCATCCTCATGAGGTTTAACATTCCAAGGAGCCCCTTTGCTAACTTGGTCTAGGTCCAAAGTTTGAACTCACTCTCGACTTCCAACTAAATTAATGAAGAGTCCTTCGGGTTTCCATGAACCCAAAGGCATTTCTTATAGTTGGTCCACTTAGGAATTTCAGTCCCGATTGGACCTAGGGTAAAATGTCCAGATCCAAGGTCTACTTTTGACCCCAATACCCACATAGTATAAGTCTTGTCAGGACCTTGAGTCCTGACCAAATTTCATCAAAAGAGGTCTAGATCCTCAATCCATTTCTAGCTTTGATCCTCTCCAGTTTAATGTTTAGTCCCATCAGACCTTTGAGCTTCGATTGGACTCTCCGATGTACTATCCAAATCCTAGGTCTAACCCTGGACCTAATTCCCAACAAAGCCAAGGGATTTTCTTGAAGTCTAATGATGTCCTTGCAAGGTTTGAAGACTTGGCTGGACATAGTGGAAAACTCATTTTAAGGCCAGTTGTATGAACAATATTTACAAAATTTTGACAAACTTTTGATTGTTTTCTTTAGGTACACTAAATATCTAATTTGGGTGGAGAATTTGGTGCTAAGGAAGTGAAAAAGGAGCAAAAATCCAAGAGGACTAAGGTAGAGCAATTTCCTCTCATAATGAAGTACAAGTTATAGGGGGGCCTGTGGCATCCAATTTCACTTCTAAGGTGATGAAGATTACAAATACTGAATTGGGACACATATATATGACAACCTTTAATTCAAATGCTTTTGCAAAGGATGCCTCTCTAAGGGAAAAGAGGATAGCTACCTTAGGTCTAACCCATGTTGCATCATTTCCTATGGTGGTTCAATGTCTGGAATTCATACTAGCAACAACAAATTCCTACAACCCAATACAAAGAAAATGCATTGATCCCTGGGGGAATGAAATAATTGACTTAACCCCAATAATGATAAGGCTGGTTTTTTATTTGCCTCCACATCCTAACCTTAGAACTATAACTGAAGCCCAGGAAATTCAATCATATGAGACATATGTCAACACCCATCAAAGGTATTTTAATAAGAAGTGGCTTAAAACAAAGAGGAAGTCCATTGCTAAACTTCCTGCTAAATTCATAAGGTCAAAATTTTACTTTGAGGTAGGAGATATCATCACATTATTAAGCAAGGCATTTGGTAAGGAATATTTTCATATGTATGAGGTTTTTATGTTCCATTTCATTGATGTTATATTGAAAGGATTATTTTTCTTAGACACTGGGCATATTATTTCAGACACCATTGCTAATCAAATTACTAAAGTAAATGATTCCAAAGAATTCTTTACATCCTCATATGTTGTCTACTGTGTAGTAAGAATTGGAAAATTCCCAAGGTTGAACATTGTGGGTGTTAGGGGAGAAGGACCCTGGAAAAGTAAAATCTAGGAGTACTATGATCAATTGGAGCATAAGAAACCAGAAAAACATTTCAAGAGGGTAAATGATGCTTTCTTATATGTAGTAATCAATCAATTGACCGGTGACGTTGGATTTAGGCTGTCAAAGGAGGCAATGACTTTAGTTGGTGAGTGGGGAAATTGGTTCATACAATATACCAAGTCTATGTACATTTGGCTCTTCGGATATGACAAGGCTCCATTCTTGCTACCTAGGTGTTGTGGTGATAAACTTATTTTGATTGAATTTTCTAGATAGATGATACAAATTAATTCAAAGTTTTCCAGCAAGCATAAGGCAGGGGGTATGGAATACCCCATTGAGCTTGGTTTTTACTCATGTTCCTTGATGATAATTGTCAAAATAGCCATAGAGGAGTTGCAGGCAGTAAACATGAAGCAATAGGTTGCTAGAAAAGACTTAAACCCAAAAGGTAAAATGAATAATTTGTATGCTTTTCTCTCCCCACACTACGAGCCAAACATTGAAGACTTCTGGGGTAACTTGCAAGATGATTTTGAGGTACAGAAGGGTATCAGGATCATCATGGAAAAAATAGGCCCTTAAGTGGCAAAAAATTCAGAAAAAATAGAGTTAGGCAACTTGACGTAAAAAATTGAGTAAGTTATCTATACTATTTCAAAAGTATGTAAGAATATAATCTATAGAAAATTGAATTTAGTTTCTAAACTATTAGGTTTATTTAAAAAAAAATCTATTTGGTGAAAATTTGAAATTTCAATGCAATAGTATTTAAATTTCAAGGAAAAAATAAGTAGGTGTCTGTCTGACCACTCTAACCACAATAAAATGATAATATTTTTTTATAAGATTTTAGATATAAGTAGAGGACTCATGTCCCAATGTGATGCATATTTTTTGTAGTTTTTTTCTAAGTAAATAATTAATTATGAATTTTTTATTACAACTTTTAAAAAATATAAAAAACTCATATGTCTAACCACCTTAAATTGATCAAAACTTCATGAAATTCATTTTAGAAAAAATCTTATAGTATGTGAAGCAAAGAATGTGACGAATGTTTCAGATTCAAAAAATATGATACCGTTTGAAAGCTATATATGTTTTTCAATCAGCCTATCAATCAAGACTTTAGTCGTCATTCAAATAGAAAATGAATAATAATTATTTATTAAATTCAAAATAAAGCATAATTTATATTGGTGGAACGCTGAGAATCTCCTTTAAAAACCCTTTTCATTTCATCAATTTTGGGTAAAAAAAATCGTTAGCCACATACCCTACACATATTCATCATATTGCCACTTTTTGGCCCATAATAATCCTGCACATACCCAATAGAGAAGATATGAAAGATCGACAATCCCTCAATTGCAGGATTTCAAAATCAAAGAGGATATATCAAAGGAACTATCAGATGATGGGCTAACACTTTATCCTCTATATGATGTAGAGGAGGTTGGAACTAGATTATTGGACCCCATCAATTGGATGGAAAAGGAGGAATTTTCTATTGATGAAGTCTCTACAATGGTATTGGACAAGAGCCTCAAGTGGATAGAGCTTCGTACCAAGAATCATCAAGGAAGGGCTATAAGGAAAAGAAAAAAATTCAAAGGTAGGAACTTCTTCTACTCCCCCAAAGGAATACAAAAGATTGAAAAAGAAGATTCCATAGTAGACAACTAAAGAGGAAGACCTGATACTAGAAAAGGTGGTAGAGGCATTATAAAATGCCTCTGTGACATACATAGCTACATCTACGGGAGTTGTTTCCAGGCTTGGAGTGCAGCCCATAACAATATTGTAACCTTATAAGGAAACTACTACAGAAGAACCCCCCACCACCACTACTTCTCAAACAACAAAACAAGCAGTAGAGGGGGGAAAGGAAACACCAATGATTGATGTCACATAATCCCCTCTACGCTCAAAAATTGAAGAGATTGCTCTAGAAGGAGAAATGGAGTAAGGTGATGAAGAGTATGAGGTAACTAAATCCCTTGAGGGAGCATGATCAGAGGAATTAAAATGGTCGAGGACATTATTTTTGGGGAGGTAAATGGTGGATGAGAAAATCTTGAGCATGTTCTCATAGATGATGAACAACAGGAAATCATGGAGAGTGTTGAGAGGTAGGTTGACTTGGAGAAAGATAAGAAAGAAAAGGTTGAGAAAGAAGAGGCTCAGTGGAAAGGAATAGAATAGGAGAAATCTCAACAACAACAGGTTGAGCAGGAAAAGAAAGAGAAAGAGAAGGTTGATAGGGAGAGGGAAAAACTAGAAAAGGCTTCTTCATCAAAAAGGGTTGACGATGAGAAACAATTAGAGAAGCTACCAAAGGAGACCCTTAGAAAGAGAAACAAGTGGCAACATCTAGGGGCTCCAATGTGGTTGAAGTTAAATTTGGAGGAGAGATAACAGGTTGTATCCCAAACCCTTAGATGGCAGGAAATGATGAAGGAAGTTGAGAAGATGAAGCCAAGGAAGAAGTCAAGAACCATACACTCAACTTGAATGAATGGTGTTGGGGATTTGGTAGTTGAAATTGATACACTATTAGTCTACAAAGATGACTGGGAGCTCCAAGTGTTAGATTATCAATTGACAATGGTCAATCTAGGTAAGTAGATCCGCAACCAAAAAATGTCACTTATAGATTTAGCAACCAATTCAGTGAAGGCAAGGATGGAAAAGGACAAAAAAATAAAGGATGAATTAAAAACTTAGATTGAGCAATTGAAAAATTTCTTGAAGGACCTTGATTCCCCCACTTCGAAACAACCTTCTTCACTTGAACTCATAGTGTTAATGAGCAGAAAGGAGGTTGATGACCTCATTGAGCAGAAGAAGAAGGATCATCTCTTTTACAAATGGATTGAGAAATTCAAGGGAAAAATGGATGAACTTTTGACCACGGGATACAAAAACTACGAAGAAGTCTACTCATTAGGAGAGCAAATGGAAAATATACAAACAAAATGTGGGTGTTGTCAAATAAAGTTTGCACCCTTGCTAAGCTATCATCTGTAGCAACCTATTGACACATGGGAACACTTCAAGGTTGTGGGTAACCTGGGAATGAAGTGGACCTCCATATTATGGGCTGGTTCCCCTTAAGATATCTTGAGAAAAACTGAAGAATGGTAAGGAAAAGAGTAAGAAGGATATACTTGAATTTAAAACCTATCACTAATAGGTGATACACCAAAGATCAAATTATGACAATACTGCAGAAAACTTATAGAAAATATCAATAGAGCTAAACAATCTCACAATACAGAGATTTATGTTTATAAAAATGAGTCTATGTAAGGTTCCGACTGTTCTAATGCTTAACACAAGGAGAACAAAGATGTTTTCATAGATATATGCACAATAGAAAGAGAACACTAACATAAACCAACTTTATGACATAATATTCTTTGCATACAGTACTGAAGGAATCTGATAAAATAAAGGATCACACCAAATTTTTATCATGCAGCTCACAACCAGTCACTAAAACAACAAAGAAAATCTATGAAGGAAATGACTTTCTATTGAGAAAAATAATGAGTCTCTGTGTTACAGATCTGTAGTATTTATGAAAATGAGTTACAAAGGCTGAATAATGCTCTTTCAACAATCTCCTAACCAAGAACTCCTTTATAAAAAAGGAAAAAATGCCATATATACAACCGAAGAGTGTCGGCCCCTACCCTAGGGTTTCTACCAAAATGAGTCGACGCCTGGACATGTCGGCCCTAGAAGCGCTTTGGAATGAAGCCAATGAGACATTAAATGTGCATCCCCCCTCCATGTCGGTGAGAAATCGTTCGAGGGATGTCTTTAGATCTTTTACAGCCGTCATCATTAACTCGCAACCTTCGAATCCACCATTAAGACTTCGTCAGAGCGGCTTTGAATGCTCTTCGGCAAGGTCATTAATGTCGACCCACTTTTGCCAGCCGACATCCCAGCTGTTATTGTGACTCACGGTTTATTCTTCTTCGGCCTCCTTCTCACTCCAGATCTTTCTTCAAGTCGACCATCTTCAAGGAGCAGCATCAAATTTACCCGTCAGATCCAAACACCATTGCTTCACCGAGCTGACCCATGTCGCACACATCTTCGACAATCAAAGGTCGCCTCCTCGAAATTTCATGTCAGTGAGACACTAACCATGTCTCCCCGATGCGAGCACATTATATAGTAGCTATCAGCATAGCTTGGGACTGTCGGCAAGACCTCCTATCGAGCTGCGAGAGTTAGACCGATATCCATTTCCATGGGCAAGCTGATCGCTATCAGCAAGACTCCCTTCTTTCGGCAGGACCTCATAGTGAGCTCCTTTCTTCTCCCCGAGCTCACTTAACTTTGACAAGACCCCATCGGATCGGTGAGACACTATGCCAAAGGAAAGATCCTTCGGTGAGCTCACTCCATTGTCGGGGAGACTTTTACAAGTCAGGGAGACATCATAGTGACATCACAACTTTCGCTGAGACCACCCTGCTATCGGCAGGACATCACCTCAATGGCCATACGTTATGGCGATGTCATTTATATCAGCATGATCTTTCGCATCGGTGAGACCTCTGGCGAACACAAACCACCTCTTCGGGCTCAAAGATTTCTTTCGGTGAGACACCCATGTGTAGGCGGGATCTTATAGCGAGGTCTTCAACTCCTAGCGAAGGAACTCTTTTTTGCTAAGACCTTTCAAAACTGGTGGGGCGGGGCCAAGATGACACATAAATCGGGACCGGGGTCAGAATGGGAACGAAAGCACAAACAGACGAATCCCAGCGGAACCGGGATCGGGACCAAATCCTCCCCTGAAACTTTCTTCAAGTTTCAGTTTCGGATTCCGACCCAGTCCCGCCCCCGACATAACTCAAAAGAAGGCGAAGGAAAGGATGAGAAGGAAGAAAGACAGATGGGAGAAAGCACCCCTCGACAAAATACAAGGAAAAAGAATAAGGCCAGCGGAGCCGGGACCGGAGCCAAATCTAGACCTGAAACTTTTCTGAAGTTTCAAGTTCGGATTCCGTTCCGATCCTGCCCCCAGCAACAAAGGCACGAAGGAAGAAAGAAAAACATAAGGAAGAACAAAGAGGAGGAGACATCGCCCGACCACCGGCAGTGAAAAAGCAAAGAAAAGAAGGGCGGAACCGGGATCGGAGCTAGAACAGAAACAGGAACTGGAACTTTTGGAAAGTTCCAATGTTTGGTTTCGGTCCGATCCTGGGTTAGGTAAAACGAAGAAAAGTGCATAAGGAAAAGAAAACCCAAGGAACACAAAAAAAAAGACCAAAGGATTCCAAAACATAAACAGGATCAGAACGAAAACCGATCCCAAGCGGAACACAGCGGGGGCGAGGTCAGAAACAAATTCGACACTAAAACTTTCATCAAGTTTCAAGTTAGGATTCTGTCCCGAACCCGCCCCCGGCAACATACAACGACGACGGAAAAGGGAAGGAAAAGGAAGAAGAAAAAAGAAGGGGAGGAAACACCCCACGGCCAAAGAACAAAGTAAAGGTAAGACAAACGAACAAGCCTGGCGGAACCGGAACTAGGACCGGAACAAAAACAGGAACTGGAGCTTTTGGAAAGTTCCAAAGTTTGGTTTCGGTTCAACTCCGCTTCTGACAGAACAAAAAGAAAAGGGGCATAGGGAAAACAAAAGGGAAAGGGGGGAAAACAAGGAAAAAAACAAAAGGGAGGACCCCCCAAATAAAAATGAACATCTGCACACTAGGCTCAACCCTTGTGGGAGCCACATTTAATCCACGTGCCAAATTTTAAAACATAATTTCCCTTGGAGCTGCGCAAGAAGAAAAAAAGTTAGAAGGTATGTAACCTTGATGCAAATGTTCCTTCAGTTGGCCTTCATGAACCCTCGAAAATATAGGTTACCTTGCCTAATTGAGCCCATAGGTGAAAATTGGGTAACATTTCTGGCGACCTTAGCTGGATGTTTGCCTGCTAAACATGGAAACCAGTAGCGTAGGCCAATCCATTGGGCATGGAGTCATTGGGAAAACTCAGAAAAAGACTTGGAGCAGCCTTGTGCATGGCTGTAACTCACTTGAGACTCATAGAACATAACAGGTTGCCGAAAACTTAATGAAAACAGGAAAAAACTGAGGTGGAACTATTTACCGTGCTGGGACAACATTTAGGGAATGAAAACTACACCTCTCTAGAATTTTAACAACTATGTACAGATTTAGGTCCATACCTCAGAAGCAACGTTTGAGGTGAATCCCATTCACTGGGATTGGTTCCACTACACCATCCAACCTAGATAGCTGGAAAGCATTATGTTGTTTTTCCTCAATAATGATATACGGCCCAATGCAAAGTGCATCAAATTTTAAGTGCTTTCTAGGCTTGCTTTTTAATTCATCCCACTTTAGCACTATTTCACCTTCTTGAAATACTTGGGGAGATGCCTTTTTATTGAATGACCTTTTTATCTGAGCCTGATATTGCTCAGTCCTTTTCACTGCTTCAGCTCTGAGTTCTTCAAGCTCAAATAATTGAGCTAACCTTGCTGTCATAGGCTCCTCCTCAATTATATCAAGCTGGTTTACCAAATCGAGGGCTGAGAGTTCAACTGAAATGGGCAGTCTTTCCTCTTTTCCATACACTAACATGTATGGAGAAAGTCCTGTAGACCTTTTTGATGTAATCCTATCAGCCCACAAGGCTGATTTCAGCTTGGTGTGCCAGGCTTTTTGATTGTCCTCCATAGTTCTCTTAATGATCCTTAGGAGATTCTTGTTAGTGGACTCAACCTGTCCATTGCCCTATAGATAATAATTAGAGGATGTACTTAGATATATACCATTTTTGACAACCCAGTCAGAAATTTTAACACTCACAAAAGCAAGGGCATTGTCTGACACAATAGAATTTGGGATACCAAATCTAGTAACTAGCTCTTCGTAGAAATTTAAGAGAGTAGATTCATTAGCCTCTTTGAGTGCCACAACTTCAGTCCATTTTGAAAAATAATCAGTGGCTGTGAGTATCCATTTGTGGCCTGCACTTGATGGTGGGCTTATAACCCCAATGAAATCCAAACCCCATTTCATGAAGGGCTGATCAATTTGAATCGGTTGCAGCGAGAGGGCTGCTAGCTTCTCTTTTTCAGCAAAAATAGCACTCTTTGCACCTTCTTACCCATGCATGAGCGTCTTTGAACAAGGTAGGCCAGTAATAGCCTCCTTTCATTATTTTAAGAGCTGTGGCTCTCAGAGAAAAGTGTCCGCCAGCTGACCCTTGATGGAATTCATATAATACTCTATCAACTTGATTGGCTCTAATACATCTTAACAAGACACCATGGAAATCTCTTCTAAACAACAAACCATTTAAAAGAACATAAGGTATGGATTGCAGTCGATAATACCTTCTTCTGGATCTAGTCAGATTAGGAGGGCACTCACCAGTCAATAAAAAATGTGTCATTTCAGTAATCCAACCAATAGGAGCAGGTATAGCAGTTTGTTGTCCATCTTGGAGTGCTAAAACAAAACTTTCCTCCTCCTTTACACTGTTGTTGCTGTCCTCAGTAAGCTGTTCACAGAGACCTCTCCCTCTTATTAGTTTGGTAACCTTTATTTCAAGGTCATACTCCATCACCTTAGTGACCCAACCAACTCTTCTATCACTCAAATCTTTGTTTAATAAAAACTCTTTCACACTTGGATGAGCAACCATCAGTATAATCTTGTTATTGGAAAGCATGTGCCTAAACTTCTTTAAGCTTCTTATGACAGCAAGAACATGTCTCTCTACAAAAGTATACTTGAGCTCGTAATCTTTGAGTCCTTGACTAAAGAATGCCACGGGCTGTTCAGATCCTTCATCATTTTGCTGTACAAGTATGGCTGAAAGTGAATCAATATTTCCATAGGCATATAAAATGAAATCTTTAGAAAAGTCAGGATTCAGAAGTGTAGGTGCGGTTGCCAATGCCTCTTTTATAAGCTCAAAACTTCTTTGCCCATCCTTATTCCAGCTGAAAGGTACATTCTTTCTTAGCATATGAGTTAGTGGACTTAATAAATCAACAATGTTAGGGATAAACCTCCTAACAAAGTTAATCCTACCCATAAAACTCTGCAAACCTTTTTTATGCGTTGGTAACGGAAGAGCTAAGATAGCACTTATTCTTTCAGGGTCAATAGTAATACCCTGTTTAGATACCACATAACCAAGCAATCTTCCTTCATGAACAACAAACACACATTTTTTGGGATTAAGTGATATCCCGAATTCCCTGCATTTTTCAAAAATCTGCCTCAAATGATTCAGATGATCCTTAGCCTCCTTAGAAAAAATAGTGATATCATCAAGATAGACTAAGACTATCTTGTACATTAAACCCTGAAAGGCCATATCCATGGCCTTTTGAAAGGTTGCCCCAACATTAGATAAACCAAAGGGCATTTTTAGATAGGCCATGGTTCCCCATTTTGTGGTGAAGGTTGTTTTGTACTGATCTTCCCTTTTTACCAATATCTGGTTGTAACCAGAATAGCCATCTAATAAGGAAAACCTTTCAGACCCTAAAACTACCCGATGTATCTGCTCCATAGAAGGCAGAGGATGACAGTCTTTTAAGGAGGCCCTATTTAAATCACGAAAATCTACACAGAGTCTTATTTCACCAATTTTCTTTCTTACTGGTACGAGGTTTGAAACCCATGAGGTATACTTGATGGGGAAAATAATGTTGCTTTCAATCAACTTATCTAGTTCCTTTTTCATCAAAGGCTCTAACTTAGGATTCAAGGGCCTCTATCTTTGCCTAACAAGTTTAACATTAGGCTCAAGTTCAATGGTATGTTGAGCAAGTTGGGGATTAAATCCCTTTAAATCAGTATATTGCCAAGCAAAGATATCATTAAATTCTTGACAAAGCCGAATAAAAACATGCTTCTCTTCAGCTGTACATACCTTGCCCAACTTAAGAAGCTTTTCTTTGAAAACTTCAACTTCTTCATAGTGATCTTGCTGAACTTGAATAATCCCCTTGGGCTTTCTAGCTTCATCATTAGTATTAAAAACAGATTCTAAAGTGACCAGGCCTTTAGGAAACTTGTTGTTTTTTATCTAAATAATCTAGTCACTATACTGGTGCTGTAACTTTTCCTGATTGGTATGTGAGAACTCAACTTCTTCTCTTAAAAAGCTGACAATCTGCTGGTCACTATCAAAGATTTTCCAGTGCGTATTATTATTAGGAACAGTAAGCCTAACTATAATCTTGATATGCTGATTAGTTTTATCACTGCAAATCTCCTTTGGAATATCATGTTCAGCTCCTACAATAGCTAATCTATCAGCATGTTTATTCTAAGCTCTAGGAATGGAAATCAGATTAAATGCCTCAAATCCCTCTAAGAGGTCCCATACCCTATTCCTGTAAGACCTGAGTATATCATTTTTAACAGCATTAAGCTTTCTCACCTGATTGACAACCAATTCGCTGTCACCATAAATTTTAAAGAACTGATACCTCTCTGTCTCGCCCACTCCAAACCTTGGACTAGAGCTTCATATTCAAAAAAATTATTAGAACAGCTAAAACATAATCTGAAAGCTTGATAGTACTTCTGACCTTCTGGTGATACCATCATACATCCACCACCGGTACCTACTCTACTCCTTGAGCCATCGAAATACAACTCCCACAGATCATTTTCATGCTGCTCACTATGTTGTTCCTTGTTTTTTTCAATATTAGGCATAAAAGAGTCAGTCTCATGCATCATATAAATACCGATGTCAACCTCTTCCAACTGCTTACCTGTGCCCACCTCATGAGCTTGAGGTGCCCACTCTTTAGGAAGAATATCTGATGTTCTTTCTATTTGAATCTCAACCTCTTGAATAGCAGGCTGCTCCACTCGTTCACTTGTAACCAAGTTGGCATTGATAGGAGACAGATTGTAAGGCTCAACATGAACCTTGGCTATGGGTTCTGATTTAATAGTGGCTCTAGTGCCATATCTAGTTCTGAACAACATGTGAGACCAATTAGAGGATAGGTAACCACCTATCTTGGCCATAAAATCCCTAGATAAACAAAGGGAAAAGTATGGGGGCAACTCAATAATATATATATCCTGTGGTATTGCAAAATTGGGACAGACATGTAGAGTTAAACTCAAATTTTTAATGACCCCTACTATGTTGACAGCTGTACCATCTAATTGCACTACCCCCTTTTCTAGTGGCTCATATTCAATTCCCAACTTATCGACAATTTTTTTGGGAATAACTAAACTACTAGCCCCTGAGTCAATCATACAATTGTGAACCAGATGATCTCCTATAATCAATGACAAATAAAAGGAGGCGGCTTGGCCTTAGCAGCTTGTTGTTCATTATTACTAACTGTAGTGTTAGCCAACACAACCTTCTCCTTTTCTACACTAGGCTCATCTAAGACACTTAAACCTGATAAGGCAGATTGAAGCAGGTCCTTTTGACTTGGAATACTCAAAGAATCCCATATTGACATGGGTACATTAATTTTCTTCATATGCTCCAATATATTGAAAGATGTAGCAGGTTTAACTTGAGCTTTGGGAGGAATAACATCACCTTTAACTGAAGGCGCCTGAGCTGATGAATCAAACTGTTGCTTTCCTACCGAAGGCTAGCCCCTTGGTAGCACTTGGATCTGGTCAGCTTTGATGAGCCAGGAGCATTTTGATTCTGGTTCAGCCCTTGTTTCGTTTGAGTCTGAACTGTATTAGGTTGATGTCCTTCATCTATTGCCCTCTTCATACTACGTATATTTTCTGCAATTGAAGAATCAGCATGGAACACTCAACAAAATTCTTCCCCTTTCCAGTTTAGGAATGTAGACTCATGTGTCTATTGCTCTTGCTGCTGTACTTCAGTTGTTACAGGCACACTAGACTGTATTGTTGAACTGTTCTGAACCATCAAGGCTTGGTTAAGTAGCCCATTTACATAGGTACTCTAATTATGGGGTTGACTACATGGAAAGCACCATTCATAATCTTGAACTAAGTTGTTTTGGACATGTGCAAGCTCTTTGGAAGTGCTTGCAGTGTTAGAGTCATAAGCTTGATGTGTCCTTGAGTTAGGAGCAAACTTTTGGCCTTGATTATAAGGCTGATAAGATGGTCTGTTGGTCTGAATTTGCTGGTAATTATACTGGAATGAGGGTTGATAAGGCTTAAAACCTTGATTTTACTATTTTCTTAGATTAACCATCTCATTGCCAAAGGTCGTTAGAAGGCCTTTAATCTCTTGCAGTTTATTAGACTGAACTGGAAATACATCTGATTGACCATTAGGCTGGGTATTAGGCGCTAGAAATGCTAGCGCACTTGGAATAACAGCCAAAGGAGGTAACTGCATAGGGGTTGGAGGCTGAAAAGCGGGAATTATTGGCATAGGTGGTCTTGGAGCAATTTTACCAGCCTGTATGAGGCTGTTTTCAGCTCTAATGACTACACTATATGCTGCAGAAAGTGTATCACCTCCCATTGATTGAATCATCACAAAAATATCACTATTTAAAGGTCTTAAATAGTATAAAAATGCATGATTAGTAGTAGGTCTTACCGTTTGTGGGATTCTATCCCACGTCCTCTAGAAATAGTGATTGAAATCTAACATAGCTTCATGTGGAGCTCTTTTGATTGTAGACAGTTGCTCCACCAATGACAAGTGGTTTGATTTATCTTCAAAAAACTTGCACAACCGGCTGCCTAACTCATCCCATGTTGCTATGGAGTTGATAGGTAGGCCTCTAAACCATTGTAAGGCTTTTCTTTAAATGATGCTGCCAGCAATTAGAGTGCAACATTTTCTTCAGTCACATGGCGAACATCACACAGGTTGGAAACATCTTTTATATGCTCTGTTGGGGTGGTATGATCCTCCCCATAAAAATATGGCAGACCTCTTAAGCAGCAACAGGAATTTCATCATGTTGAGTCAGATTTAGTGGGCTGCCTTGGTTAAAAGCAACAAATGGCTGATTTCTCACTGCCAAAATCATTGTCGCTGGGATATTCTTAGTAATAACAACAGGAACAACAATATGTCCTCTCACAATGGGATTCGACTTGGATCTTTTGAAATAAACAACTTTCTTCTTAACCCTTTGAATTTCTCTCCCCCTTCTTCTAGGCGGGGACAACTACAAATACTCAAAAATAGATGAATTACTCCTAGTCTGCACTCTTCTCATGAGCAGTAATGCACTGGAACTGCTAAATCTGAGCTTGGAGTCGCCAAGTATGTCAAAATTTGTCTCTTAAAGACTGCAATTTATGCTGTACATACCAAACAACAGTATCATAATTTTGGTTTGAGACTGAAAACAACTCTTAGTCCCACCGGGCATGCCAAAAAATGTTGTCAAATAAAGTTTGCACCCTTGCTAAGCTATCAACTGTAGAAACCTATTGACACATGGGAACACTTCGAGGTTGTGGGTGACCTGGGAATGAAGTGGACCTCCAGATTATGGGCTGGTTCCCCTTAAGATAGCTTGAGAAAAACTGAAGAATGGTAAGGAAAAGAGTAAGAAGGATATACTTGAATTTAAAACCTATCACTAACAGGTGATACACCAAAGATTAAAATATGAAAATACTGTAGAAAACTCACAGAAAATATCAATAGAGCTAAACAATCTCACAATACAGAGATTTATGTTTATCAAAATGAGTCTATGTAAGGTTCCGACTGTTCTAATGCTTAACACAAGGAGAACAAAGATGTTTTCACAGATATATGCGCAATAGAAAGAGAACACTAACATAAACCAGCTTTATGACATAATATTCTTTGCATCCAGTATTGAAGGAATCTGATAAAATAAAGGATCAGACCAAATTTTTATCATGCAGCTCACAACCAGTCACTAAAACAACAAAGAAAATATGTGAAGGAAATGACTTTCTATTGAGAAAAATAATGAGTCTCTGTGTTATAGATCTGTAGTATTTATGAAAATGAGTTACAAAGGCTAAATAATGCTCTTTCAACAATCTCCTAACCAAGAACTCCTTTACAAAAAAGGAAAAAATGCCATATATACAACCAAAGAGTGTCGGCCCCTGCCTAGGGTTTCTACCAAAATGAGTCAGTGCCTGGACATGTCGGCCCTAGAAGTGCTTTGGAATGAAGTCAATGAGACATTAAATGCGCATCCCCCCTCCATGTCGGTGAGAAATCGTTCCAGGGATGTCTTTAGATCTTTTACAGCTGTCGTCATTAACTCGCAGCCTTCAAATTCGCCATTAAGACTTCGTTAGAGCAGCTTTGAATGCTCCGTGGCAAGGTCATTAATGTCAACCCACTTTTGCCAGCTGATGTCCCAGCTGTTATTGTGACTCACGGTTTCTTCTTCTTCAACCTCCTTCTCACTCCAGATCTTTCTTCAAGTCGACCATCTTCAAGAAGCAGCATCAGATTTACCCGTCAGATCCAAACGCCATTGCTTCACCGAGCTGACCCATGCCGCGCATATCTTCGACAATCAAAGGTCACCTCCTCAGAATCACATGTCGGTGAGACACTAATTGTGTCTCCCCGATACAAGCACATTATATAGCAGCTATCGGCATAGCTTGGGATTGTCGGTGGGACCACCTATCGAGCTGCAGGAGTTAGACCAATATCCATTTCCGTGGGCAAGCTGATCGCTATTGGCAAGACTCCCTTCTTTTAGTAGGACCTCATAGCGAGCTCCTTTCTTCTCCCCGAGCTCACTTGACTTTGGCAAGACCTCATTGGGTCGGTGAGACACTATGCCAAAGGAAAGATCCTTCGATGAGCTCACTCCATTGTCGGGAAGACTTTTACAAGTCGGGGAGACATCATAGCAATGACACAACTTTCGTCGAGACCACCATTTAGTCACCCAGACACCATCGGGTCGGGGAGACTTCCCTCCAAACTCATTTCATTTTGCTGAGACCACCCTGCTATCAGCAGGACATCACCCCGATAGCCAGACATTATTGTGATGTCATCTATATTGGTGTGATCTTTCCAATCGGTGAGACCTCTGGCGAACACAAACCACCTCTCTGGGATCAAAGATTTCTTTCAGTGAGATACCCATGTGTAGGCGGGATCTTATAGCGAGGTCTTCATTTCCTAGCGAAGGCACTCTTTTTTTCTAAGACCTTTCAAAACTGGCGGGGTGGGGCCAAGACGACACCGAAACTGGGACCGAGGTCAGAATGGGAATGGAAGCAAAAATAGATGAATCCCGGCGGAACCGGGATCAGGACCAAATCCTCCCCTAAAACTTTCTTCAAGTTTCAGTTTTGGATTTCGATCTGGTCCCACCCCCGACATAACTCAAAAGAAGGCGAAGGAAAGGACGAGAAGGAAGAAAGACAAATGGGAGAAAGCACCCCCCGACAAAATACAAGGAAAAAGAACAAGGCTGGCGGAGCCGAGACCGGAGCCAAATCTGGACCTGAAACTTTTCCGAAGTTTCAAGTTCGGATTCCGTTCCGATCTCGCCCCCGGCAACAAAGGCATGAAGGAAGAAAGAAAAACATAAGGAAGAACAAAGAGGAGGAGACATTGCTCGACCATCGACAGCGAAAAAAGAAAAGAAAAGAAGGGCGGAATCGGAACAGAAACAGGAACTGGAACTTTTGGAAAGTTCCAATGTTTGGTTTTGGTTCGATCCCAAGTCCGGTAAAACGAAGAAAAGTGCCTAAGGAAAAGAAAACCCAAGGAACACAAAAACAAAGACCAAAGGACGCCAAAACATAAATGGGATCGGGATGAAAACCGATCCCGGGCGGAACACAGCTGGGGCGGGGTCGGAAACAAATCCGACACTGAAACTTTCATCAAGTTTCAAGTTAGGATTCCATCCCGAACCCGCCCCCGGCAACATACAATGACGACAGAAAAGGGAAGGAAAAGGAAGAAGAAAAAAGAAGGGGAAGAAACACCCCATAGCCAAAGAACAAAACAAAGGTAAGACAAACAAACAAGCTCGGCGGAACCGGAACTAAGATCGGAACAAAAACAAGAACTAGAGCTTTTGGAAAGTTTCAAAGTTTGGTTTCGGTCCGACTCTGCCTCCGACATAACAAAAAGAAAAGGGGCACAAGGAAAACAAAAGGGAAAGGGGGGAAAACAATGCAAAAAACAAAAGGGAGGACCCCCCAATATAAATGAACATCTGCACACTGGGCTCAACCCTTGTGGGAGCCACATTTAATCCACGTGCCAAATTTTAAAACATAATTTCCCCTGGAGCTGCGCAAGAAGCAAACAAGTTAGAAGGTATGTAACCTTGATGCAAATGTTCCTTTAGTTGGCCTTCATGAACCCTCAAAAACATAGGTTACCCTACCTGATTGAGCCCATAGGTGAAAATTGGGTAACAGTGGGAAGAAGAGGAGGAATACATAGAATATATGAAACAACTCAAGGAGCTAAATAAAATGAGCACAAAGGAATTGGACAAGTCTAGAATATTGGGATATGAGGACTCCAACTATCTAGACAAATGTAGTAAGGTGATATTATTCTGTATGGAATTAATAATTGAGAATAAAATAATATTGCTTAAATTGCAAAGGGATTTATATGAAGACACATCATTGTATGAGGGTTTCATTACAATTATTATAAATCAAGACCTCCTATTGCCAAGCCATAAGTTGGATACATTGCAGGCTATTGAGGACACATGGAAGAATAAATTGGAAGGTTTGATAAATACTGAGAATGGGGATGAAGAGACCATTTTGGACAAATTGATGAATATTAAGTTTGACACAAAGTGGGTAAAAAAAAAAATCCATCAACTAAAGAAAACTATTGCAATGGATGTTGCTTAGTTTGAAAAGATGAAGTTCAAGATTGATTGGGTAGATGGACCTAAGGAAGAATGCTAACACAAGTGTTAGCTAATTTTGAAGAATACAAACAACAAAAGACAAGTTGAGTTTTGAATTTTGAATATAGAATATGTTGTTTTGATTGGAATATAGTCAAATATGCCACTTTTTGGACAATTCCTATAAAATAGGAGGGCACATCAGTTAATTGAGGATAATCTCTAGCATGTATGGAAATAAGTGCCACTTTCCTCAACAACTAGTTTTTCCAAGTGTTCACTCTAGTTCTACTTGGTCATGCCTATATTTTTGGATCTACATGTTGGGCGCCCTGATTTTTGGGGTTGCATGTCTCATTTTGGTCAGAAATGTGTTTGTAATGACTCTATATGTTGTAATATTTTCCTCATTGTAAGGGTTGCTAAATTGAAGTTTGATTTGCAATCCTAGGTTAAGACATTTCCTTCTTTTCTACACTTAGTTATTTTCAGAGTTATTTAGTTAGAAAGTGTGTTTGAAGATTGATAGAATTGGCTATGGATGCCAAGATCTATGGACCAAATGGAAAGCACACAAAGAGAGAGAATAGAATGTGAAAAGAATCGACTGTATTCAATGTTAATGATATGATTGTTGTTATTTTTACAATGAGAGAAACCCCTTGGTTATATAGCCAAGGTGTGACGCAAGATGTCATAGGATTATGACAAGTGTCTTAATCATATGACATGAGACAACTAATAACACTTACCTAGGTTCACATGTAGTAGTTGTCAAAGGATAAGATAACAACTAATGACAACTCACACCTTCTAGAAAGATTCCTTCCTAGGACCTAAGTAAACTTAACTAAGATGTAAATAAGTCCCCTAGTAATGAATGAACTAGGTACAATACTTTATTTACACCAACACCCCCTTAAGTACAACTTAGGGAGTAGTAGATTATTATGCAAATGACACAAAGATGGGTCCCGGCTACTAGGCCATGTTAGGTACCCATGTACAATGCAATCTCTCACAAACAGAGAAAAGGAGAAAACCCAGAGGGACAAAACTCCTCCCCAAAAGAGAGATGAAATACAAAATAGAAATGCAATACTCTCAATGAAGAATGAGAAGGTAAAAACCCCATGTGAGGAAAAATACCCCCCATAAGAGAGAATTAGAAGAGAGACTAGGTAGCCCCCCCTCAATGTTGAGTCTCCTGCAATGATGGTAGAAGCTCCACATTGAATGCTGAAGATGATCCAATCTCGCCGAACAACGTTCCTCCCCTTAGGAAGAAACAAAACCATGGATGTATGCAGGATGTCAAGAAGATGGATGGTGTATGATGATGTCTCTAAAGCATGCTCAAGTGTCTCCAAGTCGATGCCAAAAGCTGACACACTCCAAACAAGCGTTTTAGGCCACACTGTGACAATCCAACATCTAGTAGAGACTGATGTAGAACATAATCCAAAGACAAAGATATCCCCTCTGAAGACAAAGAAGTCTCCTCCAAATGCTGTCCAAAAGTATCCACAGTCACACCAATTTGTGAAGAATGATCATGTAGAGAATGAACAAGAGGGTCAAGGTGTTCCCTCACAACAACTAAAGAAGGTTCTTCTCCATCAATGAGAAGATGAATGCTATTAATGATGTCTCCCAAATCTGCAAGATGTGACTCCACAAACAAGTCTGAAATACCTGTCAAGAAGCCATCCAAAGTAGCCATATCTGGAAGACTATGTATATCCTGTTGCACTGAATCACTAGGAGCCAAAGTTGTAGCAACACAAGCATCCTTAGGTACAATAGTAGATGAAGATATGATCTCAATATGAGGAGGAGAAGCAAGAAGAGAAGTCTCTTTGTCAACTGGACATTCAAGACATTTATTATACTCAAGCTCCTCTAAAGTATCATCATCATAGGGTATATTATCAACATCATCAAAGGGAATTAAAAAATATGCATCAGGATCATATGGGAATGGAGAGATATGATGGTCTCCAAAAATCTCCCAAATCTTGGTTCAAAGTGTGTGTGGGCACTCGATATCTGAGATCTCCATAGGAATATCAACACCAATATATGAACCAGTTAATCCTACAATGTGATCATTATTATTACCCCAAATTGATTGCTTCCAAGGTGTGTCTAGTTCAGGTACGAGCCCATAAAGGTATGGAAAAAGCTCAAGCCACCTGAGATTTGTTAGGATACCTTTCTTCCAAGACTCATAATTATCCTTATTCAGCATTACCACAGAAGGATGAATAGAAAAACCCATGATACCTCCTCAAATGATCAACACAAATGAATCAACCACAAGATTACCCCCCCAAATTCACTCAATCAAAGAACCCCCCCATCAATATATGAACTTGGCACTTTATGAGTAGTTCGTTTACAATTTCCACTTGCCAAAAACAACGAAGTTGTCTTGATCTTGGTACATGCAAATGCCTAAAATAGGCCACATAATCAAGTAAATGTTTTGGCATATAATGAGATCAATCTGATCATACCACTGAGAAGTACATGAAAAATCATGCACTTTCAAAAAAAACTGCACACAAAAATGTTACCGTAGGAGCAAGATATGAGCTCCCGAAGTTCCCAAAATGAGGACAAAGCAGCAACACCTGTGAAAATCTGCAATTTCTGGAAAAACCAGACACCAAAACCAGAAACGGATTGCACCACTGTGTAGAGCACAAAAAATTAGCCCAAATAAAAAAAAATTGCTTGAAAAAAGGAGCTCGTATGACTGAGATATTAGCATTTGAAAATGGACTGCAAAATCAAAACTGCCAACAGAGAAAGGGGAAAACTTTTCAATAGGATGCTGACATCACTCCTGACGCAGGCTGACGTTAGCTGATTAGGTGATTAAATTTGACGGTTGTTTAGCCATCACCATCGCCGTCAATTTCTACTTGCCGAAATATTCTCTGTAGTGCCGGTATATGCCCGAACGAAATATTCCCGAATAATATTATGTCGCTGATTTAACTCACCGATTTTTCTGCTTTCGCCGCCTGGATTTTCCAAACAAGTCACCGATATTTACTTTGCTTTCCAGATTTTGTGAATGACCGGTTGGTGTGAGGAGTCGTGGCCAAACGACCACGTGGCTCGAGGGGAGCGAACCTGTACCTCTGCGCGGTACAAGTGGTACACCTGCAATTTGCAGGATGTCTGTGTACTACGCATAAATAATACTTTTTTATTTTTATTTTTGATTTAAAAAAACCTTTTTACAAATAAATTTCAATGGCGAGAATAAAATTTTTCAAAAAAAAATTTCAAAAAATTTCCAATGGATTTTTAATAAATAATTTTTGAAAAATTCGTACCATTCGCAATAATGACGATCTGGGGGCCGTACAACTCAACGAGCAAATTTTTTTTCCTCACCAGATGACTTGCTCCGAATTGGACGAATTGGCAATCAATCTTAGGGTTTTTGGCCCTTCTGGACGCGATGGCAGGGTCAGATTTGACCCAAAATGCTCCAAAATTGCAGCTACCTTCTGGACCTGGCAACCACACTTCAGCTTCAAACCCTCATAGATTTGGCCTCGTATGTCCGATTTGGACGAAACAAAAGGAAAAATAAACTTTCTCAAACCTTTTGAATGCAATGGTGAGCTTAGATTTTCACCAACAAGCTCTAATGTGAACCTGCAACAAAGAGCCACAAAATGGAACTCCCCCAAATCTGATATCTCTCTTCAGAAAAAGACTCTCCAATGGTACCCAACCTGCTCTGATACCATGATAGAATTGGCTATGGATGCCAAGATCTATGGACCAAATGGAAAGCACAAAAAGAGAGAGAATAGAATGTGACAAAAATAGATTGTATTCAATGTCAATGATATGATTGTTGTTATTTTTACAATGAGAGAAACCCCTTGGTTATATAGCCAAGGTGTGATGCAAGATGTCATAGGATTATGACAAGTGTCTTAATCATATGACATGAGACAACTAATAACACTTACCTAGGTTCACATGTAGTAGTTGTCAAAGGATAAGATAACAACTAATGATAACTCACACCTTCTAGAAAGATTCCTTCCTAGGACCTAAGTAAACTTAACTAAGATGTAAATAAGTCCCCTAGTAATGAATGAACTAGGTACAAGACTTATTTACACCAACAAAGACAAAGGCTTTTTTGTACACTGGTGAAGCTTGTTGGATTTGTGCTAGTTTCTTGTTTATTTCAATAATAATAGAAGAAACTGGATTTGAAGCCACCTTTAGATCGTCATCGTAAATGGTATTTTATTTATTTCTGTTGATCTATAATTCAGTTTGGAATATAAAATAATAATAAAAAATGTGATACAATGAGTTTAAATATGTCAAATGGAATGCTATATGTTATTAAATACTACACTATGAATGAATGTGATTGTGTAAACATTGCAAGTTATTTCATTCATTAGTTTCTTTAAAAGTCTACTTAATGAATTGCATGTCCATATTTTAGAATAAATATTCATTTGCATGTTTTCTGAAATAAACTCTACATTGGCTTTTTCTCTTTATTTAAAATTTGTTGTTAGTTTAGATTTTGAATTTAAAATACCCTAGTTTGTTATCGAAAACTAGCAGGCCCCTTGAACATTACAACCACATTGGCCACTCAATAAAACTAGCATTGTTGTGAACCAACTCCCCAAACCTTGGAAGGTGATCAGTCTCACAATTGGATGTCTTTTTTAGGAGAGGTAAGGTTGTTAGCAGTCATGCATGTGTTGTTGTGTCAATTTGGCCATCAACAGGGTTATTGCCCCTCCTTTCAACTAGATGCATAAGCTGGTGCATCTATCCAGGCAGTATTTCAAGATACATTCTTGGTCCTGGACTGATGTTGAAGGCTACCTCTTAGGGGGAGTAGGTAGTAGTATTTTTGATAGGTGTAGTTAGGTGGAACATATCTTGTGCCCCTAAGTGGAGTGTGCATAAAAGAGAAGCAATAGAGGGAGCAATAAAGAATGAGTAGTGCAAAATTTACAATAGTGAGAGTTTTATGGAGAAGAGTTGTGGAGAGAGAGAGAAATTGCTTGTTGGTGTTTTCTAAAGAGAAGTGAGCAAGTGGTGTTAAAGTGATGTATGTAGATGCAAAATAGGGAGAGTGGAAAAGAAAAAATCTATGCAAGTGTTGTCAAAGGGAAAGATGTTTTGCTTTGTCGTTGATGTCAAAGGGGGAGATTATTGCCTAAAAAATAAAGGAACAAAGGTGGAGAGTGAGAGCGATGTTTGAAAAACTCCTCAAGATAGGGGGAGTGAATAAAAAGGGGAGAGAATAGTGTTTGAAAGAACAAAGAAAATAAATACAAGAGATACCCCAGTAAGGGGTAGTGTTGTTTGATACCGAGTTACTTTTGTTGTTGATGGTTTTTTAGAGTTGGTGTTGCCATGAATGACAAAGGGGGAGATTGTTGCAAGTATGTTGCTAGTGTTGTCATTGATGTCAACCTATAGTATGGTTAGGAATATTGTTGTAGTGTTGTCATTGATGTTAGCAGTGAGTGTGTTACACTATGTAGGGTAGTGTTGAGTAGATGGGGAGATTGTTGGTGTTGCAAGTGTTGTAAATATGTTGTAGTTCTATGTTAGTGTTGTTGATGCAGCTAGTTCACTTGGTTTCCAAGTGCTTTTGAGAAAAAAATGAATAAAAGAGTGTGTAGTGTGACAGGTGTGTTCAGTGATGTGATATGCATTTCTTCATGGCTGAAGATATGCTTGTATGATTTGGATATGATGATCAAAAGTGTTCAGAGGCTTTATATCCAAAGTTTTAGGTTTTGGATCATCCGACAGTGGAATATGTGTATTTTCTTGTGAAGAAGGTTGTTTGGGAGAAACGAGATTGCCCTGCATTTCTTCGTAGGAGGTTTCTTATCTTGCAAATTTGGAAACATTCTTATATTATCTATATTTATCTTCCCTTGGAGTTTTTGGTGTTGAGTTGCTCTACAAGTTTAGTTCTTATGTTGGAAGTTCAGTGGTAGTGCATCTTGATGTGTAGGATGAATGTATTCTTTAGTTTTAGGTGGTTGCGACAGTGGTGTTGTATATTATGATGATGTGGAATATTCATGTCATGTGGTGTTGTTGTGTGGTCCCCATGATGTTTCCAAACCTAGAGAGGCATGTATGTGGTCGCTTGTTGTGTGGTCCCTATGATGTTTCCAGACCTAGAGAGGCATGTATGTGGTCACTTGTTAGTGTTAGTGCAAGTTTGGATGACCTGGAGTGTTAATGCTAATTGTGGAGGTTGTTAGTTGTTTGTGGAAGCATGGAAATGTGTGTTGGTGTAGATTTGGGTCCTATCTAACCCTTTGTGTGGTCTACCTTCACTTCTTTCCACCATGGAAGTGTTTGGTGCTGACCTATTTTGGTGTTACACATTTGAGGTGTGCATACGTTTCATTAAGGCCAACCTAATTGAGATTATTTAGGTCACATATGGTATAAATGCAAGATGGAGTTTGTGTTGAGGGTGTGTCAAGTGTGATATGTGAATTTTATCAAGTGTGGTGATTTGAGTGCAAGCTTAAATTCTTATGACTCTAGATGCAGTGAGTAGAAGGTGTCTACATTTTTAGTATACTTGAAGTTGTTGGAGGTAGTGAGCCAAAGTTTGTGGATAGCATAGAGTTGCAATGGTGGATTCTTCCTATCGCTCTGAGATAGTGAATCTCTCTATAACAGTTTCTTCTATTCTTCTTTCTTCTAGGCAGTGAGCCCTTGGCAGTGAGCCACCCAACAGTGAGCCTTTCTTCTCTTTTGGGTAGTGATCCCTTCGGTAGTGAGCCTATTGTAATTCAATATTTCTATTCATATATATGATCTAATCATCACTGTGGTTTTTCCATGCTTAGGGTTTTTCGTGCGTAAATATGGTGTTCTCTTATGTATGGTTGTGTTTGCATTGCTATTTTACATGTCTACATTTTGCTAATGCTTAATGAGGGTTTAAAATTTGATAAGGGTTTGAGAGTTAATGAGGGATTGAATGTTTTAATGTACAACTGATTCACCACTCCTCTCAGTTGTCTTGTGCATCTAGCAACTATGACTCTCTTTCTTTGTTGAATCAAGCTTGAGGCTTAGTGATCTTCACCTTTGGTTGATGGTACCTTGTATTGATAACTTGTTGGAATCCTCATTTATCTAATTCACATGAGGCTTCATATTTCATATTCTATAGGAATGGTCTCTCATTGTGCAAAATCCTTGTGGGTTGCACTAGTAAGAAACCAAATGGACACTATTACATTTAGGGTACTCACAATTTTAGGATTCACTAAGTAATACATATTGTTATTGACTAGGTAGGTTATATAAATTCAAATCAGATAGGTGATTCTCAAGATTGTAAGCCCAATTTCAATTAAAACTTCTCACTTGTTTTAGGTCATCTATGTTGGTTGTGTAAGAAGTATTTTTTATTACTTTGTTTTTCATTGAGGCTGAGTATTGAAGGCCTATTAATGTCATCATTGAGGCTATTTAGATTTTGCACAATGTCATTGATTTTTGTATCCAACTTATATGACCATTTATTATATTTTGTGACAAATAGATTACCATATATATTTAATAGAACTTAATCCACCATCAGTGGACCAAGCACATCAAGGTTCACATGCACTACATATGAGAGCTTATAAATGGACAAGTAATTGATCTTTGATATTAATTGACTTCAAAGTATATTTATAAAATCTTCACCAAACCCTTATAGAAAGAAAGTTCCATCATTTATGGGCTTTGTTACCTAGTACAAGAGGGGATTTTTAGTCCTATTTCTCTCTCTATTTGGGGGTATTTTCTCTCTTTATTTGAGGGGCTTATATCTCTCTTTTTAGGTGTTATTCTATTTGGAAGGGCTTCTTTGTACATGGGTACCTCATCATGGTTCATTTGTTGGGACCCATATTTTGATCCACCTAAGTTGTGTATAAGGATTATGTATTTTCCTACACATTTAATTTAGCTTTCCTACTTGTATTGAGTAGGTCATTATAAAGGTAGATGACATATTTCATGAGTGTAACTCTCACATATTTTTGGGTAGTTGGAGTTACTTTGCTCATTGATTATTTGTGTTTCCTCTCTTTCTTATATATGTATCAACTACCATATCATATTTTCATTCATGTTATTATCAATTTTCTTTATGTTATTTTTCTTATTGTATATATTGTCTATTAAGCATTTTTTTTTTGCATATCTCTCATACTTTAAAAACTAATATATTATGCTGCTTTGATTTTATGATCATATGTATTAACAATTTTACTATCTTTAATCTTTACATTAATTTTTTATTGTTCTCTATTTTACATATTCTAGTAGCTAGAAATAAAATATTGTTATAATTTCTTAAAATTAAATCATTAACACTAATATCTAGAGTACACATATCCTTTTATTTTTATTGTAAATTTTATAAATTATTTTTGATTGAGAAAAAAATTTAATTTGGGTAGATGTTTCTTCATAACACAATTCTTTTTGTATATCTAAATTAATTTTCTTAATGGACATTAGTATGAATGAGGTCTTCTTTTATTAAATTATTTTTTATTATTTGCTATTTTTTCATGTGTGTCAAGCAATGGTTGTTATTTTTTTAATAAACCTATTTTGATTAGAAAGTAGAAGATAAATATAATATTAAAATAAATATATTAATCCATATCTTTTAGAAATATTGCTTTAGGGATACATTTATGTAAAATTTCATGTCGCGATGAATTTTTTTGATTATAAAAATGTGACCTAAATCAACAATTTGTGTCTAATGAAATCCTTCCAAGTGACTTGGAGGGATAATGGTACCATATAGAATGGTAAGGGATGCACATATACATGTTGAGAATACTATCTAAAAGTATCTAATCTATTTTTTTTGTGTGTTTGAAGATTGGAGTATAGTCTAATCTATTTTTCATGCATTATTAAATCAACATGTGACCCATACTTCCACCTACTGATAATAGGTTTGAAGGGGTTTAGGACTAAGTCTTAATTAGAGCACCAAATAAATCACAGATCGAGGACAATAACTATTTGTCTCAACATCTATGTAAATAAGCATAAAATGAAGGTTCAAAAGAATAAGATATGTATACTTTTATCCTTTATAAGTATAATTTTTATTATTAGGACTTTGTGTTTATAAAATTTATCTAGTACTATTTTCACTCTTTTTTTAATTAAATTACATAACATCAACAAATCAAAATCATTTTTTAACATTCAAAACATATCTAAGATTTTATCTAAGATTTTATAATGTTAAATTTATTTGAATTTAAGAAACATTGAAATTGGTGACTTTTCCATAACTCTTGACCTATGAAAACATCTAAATACAATTAATATTAAATAGACCATTCAGAGTAAAACATATTTTTTTATAAACCACTACTTATAAAATATTGTCACATAAAATAAACTCTAAATAAGACAAACATTATTTATTTTTTCTGTTGTTCTCATCATGAATTAATGCTTACGCATGCTATGGTTTCTTGAAGCTATGGATTTCCTCCCTCGACACTTCATGTGTATGTGTTTGAGCTTCTATAAAACAAAATGAATTTTGTCATATCATGAATATTTAAATTGTATATAAATTATAGTTTGTTTCCTTTTTGACAAAAGCAAAGGATGATAACAACATTATGTGGACGGCATGAATCACAAAAGCACAAAACGAATCTCTCACATTTTGTATGGTGGAATGTTTAATTGAAATCCAAACATGGCCCATAAACTCTCCAATCTTGTATTTTATTAAATTATTTTGCTTTCATAGCCTATATGATTTGATAGGATTTTTAAGGTGAAACGATTCATTATTTTTGTTTTAACAATAAAAACAAATAAATGATTCCTTTCTAATGAATCAATAATAATACCAATACAAACAAATAAATGATTCCTTTCTAAATATTTATGGTGAATCAATAATAATACCAATACAAACAAATAAATGATTTCTTTCTAAATATTTATGGTAAATCAACAATAAATGTAAGCATTTAATGAGATATTATTGGGATATGATTGAATAAATAAAATAAAATAATATAATTTATTCAAAAAATTGATAAAGATATATTATAATAAATGTTGTTAATTTGATCAATTTTTTTGTGATGTTAAATGAACATTTTTGAATTATAATTTTTTTTAATCTATCATTTTAATTCATTTTCATGAGTGCAGCTTTGAATCTATTTATAGATCTAAACATTAAAGATTTAAATACCAAGAAATTGCTTGCTTGGTATTTGTAATCTATAGTAGTTAATTAGTGGTGTTTATGAACACCTTTGGGGACTTTACTAAGTAGGGGAATTATCCCTTTGTTAAAACCCTAGACAAACCAATTCAATAGTTGTAAAATAAGGATTGAAGACACCAAACAACCATGCAGTTTGATTGCTAAGATATGTAAATAAAAGATGCAATTCAATCATGATTTGTTTATTCTATTTGTGATGATGTAATGTGGGTAAGTGCTCTCAATGATAATTCTCAAAAGATGCAATGAATTAGAGTTAGTCCTTATATACAACGCCCTAAAAAACATGTTAATGATTTTCATGGTTTAGTTGGCTCATAATGCCTAGTTGGAGGGAGATAGAATGGGCTAATCTTGTATTTGAAACTTGGATTAGTTCCACAACTGTAAAATGACCCTAGGATAAGAAATGGATGAAATAAAGTTCAAGACTAATCTTTAAGGATGTGTACAAATTAGACTAGTTTAGGTTTAGTTTATTTTGCAACTTTGACACTAGAATATATCACTTGTATACTAGTCATTGCATAAAGGACAAATGATCAAATTATGTCAAAAAATGAATGGAAGAAGTGTTGGTTATGTGATTTTTACCATTACAAACACACATGATGTAATTAACACAAAGTACTTGTAAAACAATTTTAGTAAACTTTAAAATGTTAATAGAGTAGAGAAAAAAAAATTAAACATTTATTTCTAGGTATGTACCTATTTATAATAATGTGAATACAAGAGAAATAGGTTTAGAATGAAGAAAGCATGCATGTTTATAAGTGAAAATGTCAAATATAGTGACCATGCCTATCCGACTATTAATATGTATCAATGGCCATCTCCAAATGATGGGAATAGTAATCCTTGACAAGTATGAGATAAGACATGGGGAGATGGATAGATTTAGGTATTGGCCATCCAATAGGTTCACTATGACTCTCTTGTATTAGTTGCAAGAAGGAAATATTGACCAAAAACAAGCCATAAGCTAATGTTAATATGTAATACAATCTCAACTAAAGATGGAAAATCAACAATATGCGGTCAATCATAAATGGTGGATAGCCGGTGCCTCTAGGGATGAGACTAATTGCATCTTCATGTCTTGATAGACGTAGGTAAACCAAACTAATTTTATTGAATTTATATGCTTATGTAAGAAGATAAAGGATAAACCAAATTTATAAAAAGTATTTGATGTAACTAAGAATAACTTATATAGAAAATATGGATTACAATTGGACTTATAACACCTAGTTTCCATTGGTTTTTTGTGTAATGGTATATGAATAGGGAGGAGCTAGGAGGTTCTTTGCACCTAACTTTGTATGAATGACATGTACAAATCTACTAGTAACAACATGGTCCATGAAATAAAAATTGATTGCATTTTAATTAAGATTTTTTAATCTTTATTATTTCTCATATTGATATATAGTATTGTTGTTTTAGATTCAATGATGTTCCTCTTACTTTGGGAGTGTAAGCCATTGTACCAATGAATTTATAAAATGATGTGTAATCCTATAAACTAGGAGATTGAGTTTAGTGTTTTTTTATGAGATCATCTCCAAGGCTTGTGAGAAATTAGAGACATTTTTAGTCTCTGATTTTGAATCACTTAGTCATTTCCCTAAGGATTAAATCTCTTGTTGTATCCAATTAACAAAATCTCTAAGTAAATACTCATTCTTGGTCATGAACTTTGAGTTGTTTCTCAATTATACACCCCTTATCTTGAAAGATAATAATTTCAAAAAAATCTAATACCACTTGTTGTGTTACTAAAAAAACACTATAAATGAATGAAGATAAGTATCGAATAATGAATTAGTATGCAAAGATGGAAGATATCTTCTTATTTGAGATGAACTACTCCTATAAATATTATTTTTATATAATTTTCTTAACATAATAGCGACTCTTTGAATTGGATTAACAACCTATGTTTGATAGAGATAAGAGATAACATTTTATAGGAATTTTAGAGGACAATTTTGTAGACATGAAAAGAACCTAAAGGCACATACTTGACATAGACAAAGTAAAGGTTTTACATAAAATATGAATAGACAAAGAAGCATCATTTACCAGTTTAATGACAATCAAATTTAAAAATATTCATCAAAATTAAACATTTGTGTACAAATTAACTAGGAAATTGAGTGAAACAGAAACAACAAAGAAAATGTAGATTGTTGGAAAAAATAGAATATGATTATACATTAGGATTTGAGGTACATATATAGAGAAATTTGAACAATTGAATTTCCAATTTGAAGAGAATTTTTTTTAGATATCTTCATTAAAAAAATAACTTTAAAAATCAACATTAAAATTACATATCTTTAATTATTGAACTAGATACCCCTATCTTCTTTTTATTCATTTTTTAAATTAAAATTAATTACATAATTATCCATTCTCAACCATTATTATTGATCTAAATTAATATATACTCAATTATAAACATTTCATTTAATTATCTTAATTTATACTCAAATAGAACAAGTAATCAAAGCCCCTAATATCATTTTAAATGTTTTAGCATTCATGATAATTGAAAAATAAACTATCCACGACTACTTCCTTGATGTGACCATTAATCAAAACATTAGACTTCCCACCATCTTCGTTATTTAAAAAAAATAAAAACTAGTATATTTTACCTAATATTGTGGTATCACTCAATAGTAAATGCTTTCCTCACACAATTCAACTAAATTTTAACTGAAATAATTTTATTTATTTATTTATTGGAAAAAAAGGACTTTATTAACGAAATCAGAATTTACAAACTGTTATATCAGCAAGGTCAATACACCAACAAATTTTCATGATACAAAGCCATGTTATACAACCACCAGCAAGGTCAATACAACAGCAACAAATTCTGCTGATACAATTTAAAAAACATTCTCTCATACAGCAGCAACGAATTTTGAAGCTTGATGGCTGTCCATATCCTGTTCCAAAACTCCCATTTTGGAGAAGTATGATTCCAGCTTGCCTATGTTTATCACTTGATCCCAAAACAGCAGTGAACAAAGCAGAAGCAAAGACAAACAATGCTGTTCCTCCAAATACACAATGAAGGAAGATGCTGGCAAGAAATATGTTTGTTGACCTGAAAGAAGAAGTTGGCCTTTGGCTGTCCATCAAAATGAAAGAACTCCCAAATCCTTCACTGTAACACACCCTCATCAAGAAAGCTAAACAGAAGACTGTAAAACTTCCAGCTTCATAATCTTTATAACCTTTGTTAGAATAAACCTCTGAGATTGTCCTCTGGAGCTTGCATCCATGTATCCTGCAAATTGTCTTTAAATGAAATAATTGATGAAAGAGAACAAGGAAAACGAAACATTTGTTTTGCACGACCCTAATAATTGATATTAATAATGATCCTCCCTAATTTTTTTGTCATCAAAAAATAATTATAAATAATGGTAGATGACTATAAATAATATAATCATCAATAAGAGCATTTAAAATGGATTTGGAACATTGCTTTCATTCAATAAATTGAGAGCATAATTAATGATGAGAAGCATTGGTTATGTAAATAAAAAATTTTAACTTAAAATTTGATAACTTTTTTAACTTAAAATTTGATATTTATTTATATGTTAAATAATTAATATTATTATTATTTTTTTTCTATTGAATTTTTAGAAGTATCAGAAAATTTCATAGTATGATCTATTGTAAATTAAATTTTCTTAACTTAATTTTGATAGTCATTTACTAATAAAAAATAATTAATAACAATAATTTTTCAACTTTTATTTTCCCATCAGAGAGATCATAAGAGGGATAATAAATTTACAATGAAATTGATGAGTCTCACACTATTAATTAGAAGTCTATGAGAAATATTGAAATAATTTTTAATTAATTGACGGTTGAAGTAAAGGGAGGATAGTAAGAATATGAGGCTTTAAGTGTAAAGAAAGAAGATTTGGTTTTAAGTAAATTAAAATTTATGTGTTCATATTTTTAACATTTTTTTATTTTTTATTTTTATAATAGAATTTATTTTGTCTTATAATGTTTTAATAATTTCAACTTTCTATTATTATGTCAATTAGTTTTTTTTTTTAAATTCTTTTAAAGGCAATTATTTTATTTGATACATATGTATTCTATTCTAATTTAGATCTATTTAACAATTATTTTATCTACTTAAAAATTAATTTACTTTACTTTACTATTCAAAAATTAATATATTTTATTTTATTTACACTATTAGTGAGAATTATTTTTAATTATAGTTATTTTATTTACATATAAGCAAAACTATTTAGTAAATCTTTGGGTATTTTATTTACTTAACACTTATTTTATTTTAACTATTTAAGAATTATTTATTTTACTTTAGTCATTTTATTTATTTTAATAGTCATATTATTTACTTAAGAGTTATTTTACTTTATTATATGTGTTGCATGTGTTTTAGTTTTTATATACACCTTTATAACACAATAAGTTAATACATGGATTAATAGCCAACATGATACCAACACTTAATTTGCAATTTATAGTTTATTTAATAAAATATTTTGAACACATTATTTTTATCAATTTATTTTACCATTGAATATATTTTAATTTATAATTTATATATAGTTTATTTATTAATAATAAAAATTGAACACAATATTTTATCAATTTATTTTATTGTTGAATGTATTTTGAATTGATTGTAAATATTTGGCATAGGGGTTGACATAATTTTTTTTTTTTTTTGCCTAGGATAGCTTGTTTTAGCATGCTCTTGGTTTAAAGGATCTTAATCCATAAGGTTGTTCATGTTTTTTCAATTAAGCATGGGGAAATCTTGCTCATACAATTTGCATCTAGTGTTTGGTATGGATCAACTTGGGCATGGTTGTTCAACTCTAAGAAAATCATAGTTGTCATAATTATGTTCACTTAATTGTGTGATTCTATTATCATTATACTCAAAGGGGGTTTCAACTTGTTTGATTAACTCATCAAACTAGGGGTCCATGATTATTTTTATGGTTAGGTTTTATTTCATTTGTGGGTGATCCCACATAAGTGGGTTACAATTGCATTCACGAAAAAAAAATGCTTGGACGCTTCAAAAAGAATTGGGTTTTCTGGGGTTCGTTCGAAGGGGGTGCTTGAGCGAACCCAAAAATAGGTTCACTCAAACACCCCCTTTTGAGCGAACCCCTTTTTGATTGCATGTTCGAGCAAACCCCAAAACGACGAGATTTTATTAATAAAATAAGAGGAGAATGGAAAAAAGGGGGATTCTAGCAAACCCCCTTTTTAGGGAACCCCTCTTCACTTGAAGGGGTGTAGGGGGGTTCACTTGAAGGGGGGTTTGCTAAAACCCCCCTTTTTTCCCTTCTCTCCCTCCATGTGCAATTTTCTGCAAAATTTTATCTTTTGAAGCTCGAGTATAGACCCAACTAAAGGATTATAGTCCTGGAAACGAGCTATCCATCAAATATAATTTTAATATATTTTGGTTTCATTATGTATTTTTTTAGTTTCATTAAACATAGGTTTTCATAGAAAATCAAATTCTCTATTCTACACATGTGAAAAATAGTAGATTATCATAATTTTTTTTTTAAAATATGTAAGTGCTAGGTATTGATGTCCTTGATCCAACAAAAAAAAAAGAATTTTGATACATACAATTTTTTTTTTATGTGTTATACGGTCCACCTATGTCTAAATTGTAATTGGTTTGATTTTAAAACTTAATTAAGAAAAAAATATTCAATAAAAAACTATGAAACCAAATGAAGGTGCTAGATATCGTAGTTACAAATCTAAATTAGAAAATATAATTTTATTCTTCATAGAAAAAAAAGTAATGTGTTATACGGTGAACATCACTCTTTAAAAATGGTGTTTATTGTTAAAATTAGTTTTCGAAGGACATGAAAAAAGAAATGAAATTTGATTTCAAAAATTAAAAATAATATATATTTAGAATCTACAACAAAATGTCACAAATCACTAGTTTGCATCATCTTCAAATTCCTCATGGTTTAGTAGCTATAAGTGCCTGAAAGTGAAGATTTAGTTAAAAAAGTTTAGTTAAATGTCAAGTTTGACCAAAAAGTGTAACCCACTATTGTGGGATCACCCTTGTTTATGATTTTGAGTTTTACATGGATCTTACCCAAGAGGATAGAAGAAAAAATAGACATACCGTCCTACCTAGTTAAGTGATATTGTTTAGATTGTGAGCCCGCCAATCTACTTGAAATTAATTGTAAATAGTATTGGCCTATTAATCTCAAGGCACTAATCACTTTTTATTCTCAAGATTAGCTAAAGGAATGAGAGAAGAGTATACATAACCTACTATTCTATTTCTAAAGTTATGTGGCAAGTGACTTCCTAGGGCTAACTACTTACTAGTGCATCATAAATTACAAACAAATAATTGATTTTATAGCCAGGCTTACACAATTATCAACTAGGAATTCCTTAATATACTTGAAGATACGTGAGGCTCAAGTTCATGACATGAGGGTGTTTTCTAATGGCTTGGTTCAATAGGGCAACCACCTTCTCCTTCACTAGAAAAACCATAATATGGATGTTATCTTTACTTGAAATAATAAATCCTCCTTGGAAATTTTATAGCCCACTAGAGCATGGGCTTAGTTAGTTCTTAATGATTGAATTCAAGCCACCTAAACCCTAAGAAAATGAAAAATAGAAAGGAGCACTTAATTTTTATTTCCAAGATCACATGAATGCATGAGGAAAGAACATAACAAGCTCCTTGGGATATGTAAGTGAAGAGACTACTTTTGATCCTTAAGGTCACACTAAGGTACAAGAGGATAACATAAATGGTCAAATCATAATAAAAAAAATATAATGAGATCAATTTTGATCCTAAAGATCATTATTATTTTAATGTGATTATATTTTTAGAAGGAATAATTGAAAACTATCTACTAGATATTACATCCACTTTCAATTTTAAAATGCAAGTCTTGGTAGTCAAGAGTTAAGATGTAGTCATATTATGTAGGATTCAACTTAGCTGAAAAATAATCATCTAGCATCAACATGATCATTATTGGTTACAACATGTAGTACTCCACCTCATGCTTTGTATGGGGTCATAAGTAAAATTTAGGGGAAATAGTCAAGGAGTGAATAACTTGTAATTAATTTAGTTTTGATAAGGATATCTACTAGTCCATCTATATCTTCATCTACCTCTACAACCCGATCATTCCAATCAAATCAACTTAGCTATGAAGGATGTTTTTGAAGGAATACAAGTGAAGAACCATGATCAAAAGTATGAATTTGAGGAGTACAAACATGTTATTGATAGTGGGGCTACCGATTTTAACCATTTTTAGAATTTCCATGATTCTCTTAGCACTACCACCTTCACAAGTCTATTCAAGAAAGAGTCCAAACAAATACACTATACTTCTTTGGAGAGAGTCCAAGCTCTTCTTTCTCTATCCTTCATGCCTATGTTTTCCTTGAAACTTCTTTTGTTCTCTTAGTGACCTTAAGTTTGATGGGCACAATTTGTTCCTTTCCCACACATTGTTAGCATCTTAATTTTAGGGACTCCATCTTCATCCACCACCATGACTTTTACGATATGATCTATTCTCTCAATTTTTTTTAATCAATTAGATTAAAAAAACTCAAAATTAATGTTTTTTCAAAAAAATAAATAATCTTTTCTAATTTATTGTCAAATAATTTTTTAATAAATAATTAAGAAAAATTGATTATCTAAAGACAAGTACTAATAAATATTTTTTATATTCTTATTAAAAAAAAATTTATGCTCTTATAAAAATATAATGATAATTCTCTCCTATCATTTCATAAAATTATATTTGTTTTTTTTCATATTTTAATTAATTGATATACATTAATATTTAAATCAAATTATTATAAAGTTAGCTTTTACCAAAGAAAAGAAAAAGATAACCATTTAAATCTAAAATATTTAAATATATATTAGCTATTCTTAGATAAACTTCATAATGTTCTTGCAAAATAAAGAATGATAGAGAGAATATAAGATCATGGGTATAATAGCTATTTTTTCTCCTTTATTTTCATACCATCATAATAAAAGTTAAAATATAATATTCAATGAAATTGTTAATAATCAGTTTATAAAATAATATTAATAAAGCTCATCTTTATTTTAGAAATTAAATATTTCTTTAAAAAAATAAACTTCTATTTTATCATAAAATACAATAATAATTAATTAACAATTTAAAAAATTAAAATAAAAATAAAAAACTAATTAATTATTTTGTTTACAAGTACTAAAAAGTGTGATAATAATATGAATAACTTTCACTCATCTAAATCAATTAATTAATTACTAAGAAATGAATACTTATGTTTCTCTATCTTCTATTCAAAGAAGAATATTTACTAACATGTTCCACTTTTTTATATTTTAAAATTTCAATTTATAAAATATTATGTAAAATAAAATTTAAAGTTTGTTTAAAATTATATTTTAATGAAAAAAATCTTATAAATTTTCTAATAAAAATATTGTACATAAAATGTGAAATAATTAATAGAATAAAAGTAAAAGTAAGATATATGCACTGTGCTTGTCAGTGAATGAATCAATTTTTTATTGGTTGTCATGTTCCGGAATTATTTACTGTCTCAATTAAAGCTTTATACGTGAAAACATTCAGTAGTTTGTTCAACAAATAGATGTATCAACTAATTGATTAGAGAGATTCAAGCTTGTGTATAGTTTGGAGACTATAATATTTCAAATTTCAACCACTTAGGAAATAAAGATGACATGTGCTATGCAATGATTTTGTCCAAGTGCAGCAAGACAGATTGGAATTATTTGTCTGGCCTGAAATTATATGCCAGAATAATTACAGGAGGAAACTTAAATGTATAGGAACTTTTGTCTTTTCATAGTGCATAGAAATTCATCATATAACTGTTTAATGATTGGGATCTCCGTCTGGTATCGATTGATAAGTTCAAAGTTTGTACATATTGTTTATGTTTATATCACTTTTTTTGAGATAACGATTTAATGTATATGTATTGATAAATGATATATTTTATGTTAGGTTTATATATTTTCTATATTTGATTCTATCTTATTTTTAATCATTTGTATTTATATATATATCACATTTATTATGTCTATTATTCTTTTTTCATATTCAAACATTAATTATCTTTCTATATGTTATTGTTTTCATGTCTTGGGTCAATTCATGTGGATGAGAAATTGACTAATGTCTATTTCACTAGTCATAATGAGCTGGCTGAACACATGTTTCATGATTTATTGTTGTCTATGCATTTAAAGACATTCAATTGCACATTGATTTGGAACATCTAAAAACATTGAATATCATTTGCGTTTAATAAATGAGTATTTAAGGAATGCTTCAATTGGAATGCCTAATAATAAATTAATATTGCATCAAATCATCCTAAAGCATTTTCATTCTTGAAGCTTGTTGTCCTTAAGTATGTTCATGACCCTAAAGCTACTCTAATCAAGGGGGTTGACCTAGGAGAATACTGTCCTTGCAATCCAATGATTTACCCTAGGTGTTTGTAAATGCAACCAATCCTTAACACTAAGAGAAGTGGGAGAATTGTCAAAATAGAAAGAAGAATTGTGCAACCAATACGATCAAGTCTATGTGTTATATGATAGATCTATGGACACACAAGTGATCTATAAGCGTGGATCAATTTGTGTAAAAGGAAAAAATTGTGATATTTTAGAGAAAAATTTTTAGGTAGAGGAATTAATTTCAATAGACAACTCAATTTTAGTGTCAAATTTTGAGTCTTCTTCTATATTTGTTCATAGTGCTAAGCGCCCTCACGCATTGCATTTAATTTCCTAAATTATATTTTTTACTTATTAATTACCATTCCCACATATCATTTACTAATTTAGATTAATTTAAATGTTAAGAGTTGTATGCATTTACTTTGATTATACTAGATTAATATACTCTTATATGATCTAGTCTGTTTTCTTTTTACATCTTATTTCTAGATCTTTTCCTCATTGCATTCTTGTGCTTCGTTAATTAATCATTATTGTAGGATTTAGTGTGCTTGTTTACATATCCTCTCTTTCACCCACACTACCCATCCTTGCATTAGATTTAGAGTTTACATTTTACATGTTTAAGATCTAATTTAAGATTAATTTAAATTATCTCATTTTCATATATATTTTTTTTGCGCTTATTAGGATTTTACACTTTTATTGTAGATGAAACCTATATCTTATTTATATTTGGATAGAGCTCTAGTTTTCCATCATGGACTCTCATGATACTTTATCTTTATAATTTATTCAAGTTTCCTTTAGTAATTTTGGGATGTTATACAATTTATGACGTCCTTGACTCACTTATCACATTCTATCACAAATAGAATCGCCTTGTCCACGAAAGCATTATATCACCAAACACGAATATTTTCTTCATTTAGGGATTTAATTATTTGTTTCCCTTTCATACTAGATACCTTAAATCGTTCCTCCATGATCATCACACGTTGCATATTTTTTCAATGAAGGGTGATAGTAGTGTGTTTCGTTCTATGTATACACTTCCTTTTAGGATCCTTTCCTTTACACGATCTATTTCAATATCATATTTTACGGAGGATATATATGATATATTCAAGTACCTTCTATTACTATGGATGATAGACCATGTGATGAAGGCTATCTAATGATATTATTAAAATGTATGGCTTCATCTTCGTATTTGTCATGATGATCATACTACACCTATGACATTTGGGTGATCTTATAATAGTATGCTTCATTTGTGGGACATCTTAATTATCAACTAAAATTACTTTTCCCTTAATTCATGACTTAATCCTTGAGGGGTTCCATCTAAGGGGGTTTGATTGAAAGGTGTTTTATCAAATCCCCTTAAATGGAAACCTCATAGAATTAAATCAATACCTTAATATAATCTCCTTTGCACTTGTCAAAATGCTAACAAAATATTAATTTTGATTCACCTTTTAGGGGATCAAATGAAGTCATTTGGAAATGTCATTTTGTAAGTATGTATTCCTTTGTATTAGTTTCCCAATTATTATAATATGTATTATAATTTTTAATATTATATATATATTAATTTTATAATGAATACAAGTCTATTATGAAAAAATAATGACCCCTATTCAAGAGAGTAGGAAAAATAATAAACATTGTTAAACAATAAAAAGATGCAATACACTCTACATGGATGCCATTGTTTTAATAAAAAAATAAAACATAATTTCAATATAGATTCTTTGAAAATGTATTATGAAAAATATCAGTCTCAATTTTTTTAGTATTAATTCAAAAATTAAAAATAAATGAAATATTTAATTAAATAAAACCAAAAAATATCCGTGCACTAGACATTGGAGAGAATGATCTAGTTCTAAGAAATTATGAAAATATTTTATTTGTACTAAAAACTATACAATATAGAAAATTTTACTCAATTAAAAAATAATAGAAAAAACATTAGAAAAATGAGACAAATAATTCTTGAAAATTTCAAATAATTACATCTTGAATCTATATAGAAAATACCACAACTCATTAGTTTATATCATCCTTAAATTATTGATTGTTCATTCAATATATCATTCAATATAATGACACACATAAGAAAATGGTAAATAATGTTGATTTTGAGTGTCCCACTTAAGAAAAAAGTGGGACGTAATATTGTGCTATTGCCCATCTCATACTAAATCTAATTCTATTCCTATTTTTCATACCTTAATTATACCACCAAATTATCATATGTCTAGACATACAAATGTGGGTTGTAATACAAATGATCAATTTAACAATAACCCCACCAAAATATCTCTTTAAAATTTGTTTTGTTTATTGATGATACATAAGAATATTTTTAGTGTACAAAACTGCCTCATCCAATGTCTCACTTAAAAGGAGTTAGGTTCACTATTGCAACCAATACTTCATGATAGAGCACAAAATTCTTTTACAATCCATTAGTTAACATTTTCAAAATGGTATTGTATAATATGTTGATGTTGTTAGTGAAAGGAGGAAGAGGTGTAGAATACACTTCTACACTAATCTATGAAAGTAGGTATTTACAAAAATTAGATTTAAAAAATAATTTTTATAATTTATTAAGTTAAAAATCTTACATCTTAATTTTAATAAATTAATATTTTTTTAAAAATAAATAAATAATCTCTTTCCATAGTCAAATAATATTTTAATAACTAAATAAGAAAAATTGATTGCATTAATACCCTCTAAAGACAAGTAATTTTTTTTTTATGTTCTTATTAAAAAAAAAAATTATGCTCTTATACAAGTATAATGATAATACTCTCCTATCATTTTATAAAATTATACTTGTTTATTTTCTTATTTTAAATCAAATTATTATAAAGTTAACTTTTACCAAAAATAAAATAAAATTAGCTAGTCTTAGAATATAAACTTAATGGTGTTCCCATAAAATTAGGGATGATAGAGAGAATATAAGATCATGGATATATAATAGTCACTTTTTTGTTTGATCTTCATACCATCATAATAAAAGTTAAAACATAGTATCCAATGAGATAGTTAATAATTAATTTATAAAATAATATTAATAAAACTCGTCTTTATTTTGGAAAAATAAATATTTCTTTAAAAAAATTAACTTCTAATTTGTTAAAAAATACAAAATAATTAATTAATAATTTTGATTGCAAGTACTAAAAAGAGTGATAATTTAATATGACTAATATGTCTTTAAAAAGAGTGATAATTTAATATTTAATTAGTGAATTAGATATGAGGAATGAATACTTACTAAAATGAAATGATGTTTCTCCATCTTCTCTTCAAAGAAGAATCATTAGAAACGTATAAATACAACATAATTTTACTTTTTTTTTTTATATATATTTTAAAATTTCAATTTATAAAATATTATATAAAATTATATATATATATATATATATATATATATATATATCTAATAAAAATATTGTATAAAAAATATGAAATAATTAATAGAATAAGAGTTAAAATAAGTACATTCTCACTCAATTTTTTATTGGCTGTCATGTTCCTGCATTATTCACTGTCTCAATTAAAGCTAAGTTATATGTGAAAACATTGAGTAGTTTGTTCAACAAATGCATGTAACAACTAATTGATTAGAGAGATTACAGCTCACGCATAGTTTGCAGAATATAATATTTCAACCACTTAAAATAAATAAATATGGCATGTGCTATGCAATGATTTTGTCCAGATTGGAATTATATGCCACAATAATTACAGGAGGAAAATTAAATGTATAAGAACTGCTGTCTTTTCATAGTGTTCAGAAATTCATCCTATAACTGTTTAATGATTGGGATCTCCGTCTGCTATCACTTGATAAGTTCAAAGTTTTTACATATTGTTTTTGTTTATATGACTTTTTAAGAGAATGATTTAGCATATATGTATTGATAAAGGGTATATTTTATGTTAGGTTAAATGATATATTTATATTGTTGTTCATTTTTATTTTTTTGATATTTGATTCTATTTTATTTTTAAAATCATTTATATTTTTATATATATCATATTTATTATGTCTATTATTTTTTTCTTATATCTAAATATTCATTATCTTTCTATATGTTATTATTTTCATGTCTTGAATCAATTAATGAAGGTGAGAGATTGATCATGTAGCGATAGATTTGACCCGTGACATTTTAAAATTCAAATTTGGTTGACTAATGTCCATTTCACTAGCCATAATGACTTGACTAAACACAAGCTTCATGATTTATTGTTGTCCGTGCATTTAAAGACATTCAATTGCATTCATTTGGAACATCTAAAACATTGAATATCATTTGCATTTAAGAAATGAGTATTTAAGGAATGTTTCAATTGGAATGCCTAAAAATAAATTAATATTACATTCACATGCTTGAAGCTTGTTGTCCTTGAGTATCTTCATGATCTTAAAGCTGCTCTAATCAAGGGCTTTGACCTAAAAGAATATTGTCCTTGCAATCCAATAATTTACCCTAGGTGTTTGTAAATGCTGCCAATCCTTAACACTAAGAGAAGTGAGAGAATTGTCAAAATAGAAAGAAGAATTGTGCAACCAACACGATCAAATCCATGTGTTATAGGATAGATCCATGGACACACAAGTGATCTATAAGTGTGGACTCAATTTGTTTAAAAACAAATTGTGATAGTTTAGAGAAAATTTTCTAGGTAGAGGAATTATTTTCAATAGACAACTCAATTTTAATGCCAAATTTTGAGTCTTCTTCCATATTTGTTCATAGAGCTAAGTGCCCTGACCCATTGCATTTAATTTCCTAAATTATAATTTTTACTTATTAATTACCATTCCCACATATATCATTTACTAATCTAGATTAATTTATGTTAGAGTTGTATGGATTTACTTTGATTATACTAGATTAATCTTAAGGAAAGTTATGCTTCCTTTACATTTTGGTCAAACTTATCTACTCATATGATCTACTTTTTTACATCTTGTTTCTAGATCTAATCCTCATTGTGTTCATGTGCTTCATTGATTAATCATTATTATGGGGTTTAGTGTGCTTGTTTCATATTTGTCATGATGATCATACTACACCTATGACATTTGAGTGATCCTATAATAGTATGCTCCACTCGTGGGACATCCTAATTCTTAACTAAAATTACCTTTTTTAAAAATCTATGACTTAATCTTGGAGGGGTTCCATCCAAAGGGGTTTGATAGAAAGGTGTTTTATCAAATCCCCTTGGATGGAAACCTCCTAGACTTAAAGATCAAACCCTTAATAGAATCTCCTTTGCACTCATCAAAATGCTAACAAAATAATTATTTTGATTCATCTTTTGTGGGATCAAATGAAGTCATTTGGAAATGAAAATTTGCAAGTATGTATTCTTTTGTGTTAGTTTCCCAATTATTATAATATGTATTATAATTTTTCATGTTATAATGTAATTTTTTTAATTAGATTGGTTACTGGTTCTAAGATTCTTGATTGGAGGGGTTCTGATCATTGGCCTATTAAACTTACTATAACCTCTTTTACAGTTCCCAAGAATCCTCCTTTTAAGTTTCAGCTTATGTGGCTTTGAGAGTCTTCTTTGCATGATCTTATGGCCCAATGGTGGTGTGATGGAAGCCCTAGTTATGGTACAACTATGTACACCTTTGTTAAGAAACTCCAGTATGTCAAATTTCACCTTAAGAGATGGAATAGGTTGAGTTTTGGCAACCTTAAGGTTATGAAGAGGAATGCTCAGACGCGCCTTGATGTGATTACTTGCCAAATTCGGGACTTTGGCTTCTCAGATGCTTTAGGTCAAGTGGAATCCCAGGCTGTGAGAGTAGTGGAGTGGGAGATCTGGGAGTAGATTTTTTGGAAGCAAAAGGCTTGGATTGATTGGCTTAAGGAAGGGGATATGAATAATGATTTCTTCCATTATTTTTTGTAGGCTTGTTGCAATAGAAGTTTTATCTCCTCTTTGGTCAACGCAGATGGAATCCACATATCTTCTTTGTAGGCTTTGTCTCATGAGGCTAGACAGTTTTATTCTACTCTTTCTTCTGAGGATTTACCCTTGCAGAAGATGAGAATTTGATCCTTGCTTGCATTCCCTCCTTGATCTCCAAGGAGATGAATGATTTCCTCACCCGCCCGATTTCTTTGCCTGAAATGGAAGAGGTTGTTTTTGGGATGAATAAAGGTAAAGTTCCAGGTTTGGATGGTTTTCTTGTTGAATCTTTTCAATAATTTTGGGATATTATAAGTTTGGATTTGTTGGAGGTTTCCTAGGAATCTCTTTGTAGTAAGTAGATGCTTCAAGCCTTGAACTCTACTTTTTTGGTTCTCATTCCTAAAAAGGAAGGTGCAGATCAGCTCAAATTCTTTAGACCTATTGCTCTTTGTAATGCGGTGTACAACATTATTACTAAATTGATTGCAAAGAGGCTCATATTTTTTCTTCCTTTTGTGATCTCTGAGGAGCAAGGGGCTTTTGTGGTTGGTAGATAGATCCTAGATGGGGTGGTGGTTGCCTCTGAAGTCATTCACTCTATAGTGACTTCTAAGGAGAAGTCTATGTTCATCAAGTTGGATATGGCCAAAGCTTATGATAGAGTTAAGTGGCATTTTTTGCAGAGAATTCTCTTAGGCTTTGGTTTTAGTCTAGATTGGGTCAGTTGGACTATGAGTTGTGTTACCTCTTCCTCTTTTTCTGTTATTATGAATGGGGAACCTTTTGAGCTTTTTGGGGATTCTATGGGCCTTCGTCAAGGATATCCTCTCTTCCCTTATCCATTTATTATTATGGTTGAGGGTTTAGGAAGATTTCTTAAGTCGTGGGTTTCCCAAGGCAAGATCCAAGGTTGGTGTTGGGGCAATGGGCTGCCACAACTCTCCCATCTTCAGTTTGTGGATGACACTTCTCTTATGGGGAGGGATCACCTTCAGGGGGTTGTTTCTTTTAGGCGGGCTTTGGATATTTACCTTGCTGCTTCGGGTCAGAAAGTCAATGAGCACAAGTCGTCTATATTCTTTTTTAATACTCCTCAAGCTATTCAACAACAAATTGCTAATATTTTGAGGTTTCAAATTGGGTCTCTTCCTTTTTTCCATCTGAGAATACCTCTTACTGTTGGTAGGCAGCTTAGGTCCTCTTGGAAAAAATTGCTTGATAAGTTGCACAATAAGGGTACTCATTGAACCCATCATTGGCTTTCTACTGCTGTAAGAGTGACTCTTCTGATGTCTGTTATCCAGGCTCTCCCTATTTACAGGTGTTTTGTTTAGGTGGCTCCTTTGTATTTCTTAAGGGAATTTGATGCTCTCTCATGGCAATTTATTTGGGGTGGTAACTTGCATTTGGCTAAGTGGAGTCTTGTTAAGTGGGAAATTGTGTGTAGGCCACAGAAAGAGGGGGCCCTCAACTTACATTCTATTGTTTTGAATGGGAAAGCTCTTGCAACCAAGTTATATTGGCGTTGGTGTACTAATTAGCATCAACTTTGGGCCTGTATTATCACCCACAAGTATCTTAAGGATGTTAACACATTTGATGTTCCTTGTTTCCCTTTAGAAGGAAGGGGATCTATGATTTGGCATACGTTGAAATCGGGGGCTCGGTTGGTTAAGAAGGGGATTTTTTGGATCTTTCATATGGGTTCTCAGGCTCTTTTTTGGTGGGATTCTTGGGATGGTCATCCTCCTATTCTTTCTACTCACCCTCACCTCCAACCTCTTTGTGACCATTTTACTGTTGTAGGTTGGAATACGATTGAGGATTGTAAGACTGTTCAAAATATTGGGCTGGCTACTAGTCTTAGATGGAAGCACTCCTCAAATTGGCCACCAGGAGGGTCAAAGGAGGATAGGCAAGAGTTGGCTCAAATTCTTGCATCATGTGAATGTGATTCCATGGAGGGGCGGGATGTCTTGGCTTGGAGTAACAGTGATTTATCTGGTAAGTACTTTATTTTAGCGGGTTATGGACAGTTGGTTAGGTAGATGTTTGGGGACACTAAGGTTCCTTGATGGAAGCATGTGTGGAACAAATTTTCTTGGCCCAAGTGCAATTTTTTTATGTGGTTGGTGGTCCAAAATCGGTGTATTACTTGGGATAACTTGTGCAAGCAAGGGTTACAGGGTCCCTCAATGTGTGTTTTGTGTTGTAATAGTGAGGAGAGTGTCTCTCATCTCTCCTTCCAATGTTCCTTCTCTAGGAAGCTTTGGCATCTTTGGTGGGGTGTGTGGAACTAGGCTTGTTGGCATGTCTCTTCTTTGGCTGAGTTCTTTGCCTGGTGGGGGAAGACCCTTGTTAATACTTCTTTTCTTCAAGTTACTTGGGCTCTTGGACCAACCTTTATTATCTGGCATATTTGGCTGAAGAGGAATTGTAGGATTTTTCATGATGTGAAGTTGGTTGTCCAACATTTGTGGTGAAAATTCTTCATTATTTTAGAGAAACTATTTCAAATAAGTGTGCCTTGGCTAAGGGTGTGGATATGAGAGATGTTTCCTATTGCAATCGACTCAACCTTTCGCTTTAGAGGGGTGCTACTCAGGGTGCCAGCTAGATCATGAGAAATAGATGTTGACATCCTCTTCAAAAGATAACTAGGGAGGGGCATTGGTGTCCTCCTCCTTAAGGTGTTGAAAATCAACACGGATGGTTCTTCTCGGGGAAATCCTGGTCATGCTGGTATTGGGGGTGTTGGGAGGAATAGTTTTGGGACTATTGAGTTTATCTTTTCTATTTATAAGAGTCGGTATACTAACAATGTGATGGAGGCTCTTTCCATTTTATATGTTGTGGAGCATGGTTACGCTCTTGGGTGGAGACAAATCATTTGTGAATCTGATTCTCAAGTGGTGGTGACTTTGCTGAAGAGGCAACAGTTAGAAGATGTCAGTTGGTATTTGGCTGTAATTATAAAACAAATTCTTAATTTGTGTGCTTCCTTGGAATCTGTTACTTTCTATCACATTCCTAGAGAATGGAATGGGGTTACAAATTGTTTGCCCAAATGGGCTTATGATCATTTGCAAAATTGGAACATTGTGGAAAGGGGTCAATTACCCCCAGATTTTTCACAAAAGTTGGACCACTTAGTGGAGATTGGTAGGGGTGTGTAATGCCTTTGTTGTGTACTACTTTATTTTGGTTTGAATAAATTTTACCCCTCTTTTAGTTTAAAAAAATGCAATACACTCTACATGGATGTCATTTTTTTAATAAAAAATGAAAAATGGTTTCAATATAGATTCTTTGAAATGTATTATGAAAAACATTGGTCTCAATTTTTTTAGCATTAATTTAAAAATTAATAATAAATGAATTATTTAATAAAAAAATACCAAAAAATATCCATGTACTAGACATTGAGGCAGTGAGCTAGTTTCAAGAAATCGTGGAAATATTTTAAATATTTGTAGTAAAAACTATATGATATAGAAAATTTTACTCAATTAAAAAATAATATAAAAAATATTAGAAAAATGAGACAAATATTTCTTGAAAAAATCAAATAATTACATCTTGAGTCGACATAGAAAATACCACAACTCATTAGTTTATATCATCCTTAGATTATTGGTTGTTCATTAAATATATCGTTTGATACAGTGACAAACATTATAAAATGGTAAATAATGTTGATTTTGAGTGTCCCACTTAAGAAAAGAAGTGGGGCACAATATTGTGTTATTGCCCATCTCATACTAAGCCTAATTCTATTCATATTTTTCATACCTTAATTATACCACCAAATTATCATATGTCTAGACATACAAACATGGGTATAATACAAATGATCAATTTAACAATAACCCCACCAATTTATATCTCTTTAAAATTTGTTTTGTTTATTGATGATACATAAGAATATTTTTAATGCACAAATTGCCTCATCTGATGCCTCACTTAGGGAGTTAGGTTCACTATTGCAACCAATACTTCATGATAGAGCACATAATTCTTTTTCAATACATTAGTAAACATTTTCAAATATGATTAGATGCTAGTATATAATATGTTGATGTTGTTAGTGAAGGAGGAAGAGGTGTGGAAGACACTTCTACACTAATCTATGACAGTAGGTGTGAGTATGAATAACGTGATTGCATAAGCAAATAATACAACACACCAATGAAACATTATATGAGAGAATTCAAATGATAATCAAATCAAAACAAACAAACTCTCCAATGGCATCTCATTTTCCTCTATCTCCAAGAATTAAATATTTTTTTTTTATTAGTAAATTTTTTATTTTATTAATATATATAAAAAGTCATTACATCAAGGCATACCACCTGCATAATACCAACCACTCCCCCAAAACAATTAACAATGCCCATCTATAATTATCATTCCCCTGGTTTCCTCCAACTTGCCATAATACAAAAAAGCCGTCACCATTCAAATAAGGCTTCCAAAACCCCCAAAAAGGAACCCAAAACACCTCGAGGCAGCTTCTACATAATATTAACAAAACGTCCATATATCTAATTACAAATTGATCACAACAAAAGCCACAACTTTACAAAAAGTTTAGTTTTAAACAGAATTAGAATTTCCCTGCAAAAAAATTCTTAGGAAGTCAGTTCTTGATTGCTTCAAACTTCAACCACACTGCCCTACTCCAGCCTTCTTCGTAGATCCTTCCATTTCTGTCTTTTATCAATAAGGAAAGCTTTAGAACACAATTTCAAAAACTTGCAAAAAAACCCAAAAAACCTGCTTGCCATCTTTGCGCCTAGTCACCACGATTGCTTATCCTTGCTCTCCGAGCTTCTCCTCTTCTAGCTGATCGCTTCCTTCAAGGGATCTATTGAGGAGTTTTTGAGTCCACCTAGTTTGCTGCAATCTCATGGCATTTCCATCAATTCTCCTTTGCCACCTCACAAACGGGATCAAACCTAGTTCATCCGCTTCATCCATGTCTTCAATCCCTTCAGAAATGTCAAACCCAACACCCAGAATTGTCCATTCAAAGAAAGAGTCCATTCCTAGCAACAAATCTTCCTCAAAAAGTGAATTTATTACCTACTTAATTACCTCAAAATCCTCTTTCAACTCTAAACCCCACGCAAAAATCCTGGAAGCAATATCAACATTCAATCTTCCCCTATGTTTGGCACTCATGAAAAGCTCCCCTAGCGTCTCCAACACTGCCTTAATAACATCATCGTGTGGGCATTTTAACAAAAACTTCAACCTAAATTTGGTGACTGAACCAAAAAACCCTTTCTACTGCCTCTTTGTTGTGAAAGAATACATTGTCTCCATGTTTACTCTAAGAAACTTCTCTAGCTCTCTGTCGAAATCCTTTTCTTATATATGAATACATTTCACCCCGTTTTGCAACCTTAAAAAGCTGCCCATCTGTGCCAAACATTTCATCCTAACTCTACCCGTCCAAGCGCCATCAATGTGAATACTTCCTCCACCGTCAAAACATCATCGAGCTCATTAATTAGGAAATATGTAAATATTTCTCTACGAGCTGGAAAGGACGAACATCACTCCCCAAGTCCTTCTAATAATTACCCCTGCTCTGACAAGTACCTACCCTCCTTTGCCGCCAAACCTCCTTTAGCTTTTTATTTTTTTTAAAAATCAATAATTTTTTTACCGTTAGCCCTCCAACTTGCAACTAAAATCTAACAACCATTATTCACATCAACACCCGTGGATACAAAACCAAGACTAAAAAAAACTACAACAAACCCAAGGGATTCTACAACCTCTCTAAGCATCCTCCTCAAAAAGCACATGCCTGAAATCTTCCAATTTGGATTCACCAACATTATTAAAAGATATTGCTCACTTGGATAGGTAGTCAACCTCTCTATTTCCCAAGCGTCGAATATGGCTCACCTTGAAGTCCTCAAAAAATTCTAATTCTTTAAGAATTTCCTTTATGTAGTTCTGCAAATGCCACGCCTTTGCCGCCATATTTGCAATTGCTTGAGTGATGATCAGAGAATCCCCTTCTAAGTGGATTTTTCGAACACCCACTAATCGAGCTAAGCCGACAACAAGTAAGGTTGCCTTAGCCTCTGCCACATTATTTGTTCCATCTTCTAGCTTTTTAGCTCCTAATGCAATTGTATTCCCAAGACTATCTTTGACAATTGCACCTGCCCCTGATGCGCTAGGGTTACCTTTTGTAGCCCCATCAAAATTCACCTTATGCCACCCATCTAAAGGTTTTACCTAGCACAGTTCTTCATAAGCTTCCCTCTTAGCACATGACTCCTCAATCCCCTTGGTTGGCCTTATCTTTATCCCTAGCCAAGTGTTTTGAACTCTACTATTATCCAAAGTATAAGGAATTCATAAATATTGTATAGGTCTGTGAAGCAACAATACCTACAACTTCTTCTATCATATGGTCTATTCTACTCAACAGTCTAGTCCAAGATTCTTTTTTGTCCAAAAAAAATCTTCTATTACGCTCTTTCTGAATCTCCCATACTACAATAGAAGGGCTCACTATCCATATACTGGAAATTAGGGATTTTTTCTAAAAAGGAGGGCCAACCCTTGAATACCTCTTTTAGTGTCTTTTGTAGAGGTCCTTGCCATCCCAAATTCAACCTCAGGTTCTCCCAACATCCTGCTGCTACATTACATTGAAGAAGCAAATGATCCACTGATTCCTCAGCAGCATCACACATCACACATTTTTTTGGGCTTGCATAACTGAGTCTCTTCCTCCTCTCACCAGTCAAAATTCTTCCCCTCACTACTAACCAAGCAAAAGTGCCCACTTTTGGTAAACATTCTTTATTCCAGCATAACTTCGTAGCCCAAAAATTATCCCCTTCTAGAGAATTCAATAACTAATAACCAATTTTGACTGAGTAATTCCCATTGATAGACCCACACCAGACCACTCTATCCTCATTTTCTGTTAGTAACACTTTCTTGTTTTGAAAAATTCCTTCCATCCTCTCAACTTGCTGATCCAATAAACCTTCAATATCTATCTCCTTCCAACTCCATTCCTAGCCAAAGGGGCCCTGCTTTGGTTCTAAATAATCTTGGACCTTGTCACCCCATCTTTGTAGAAAGAGAAGCCTAAGTTCCTACAAGTCAGCCTCATCTAGCAAGTTTGGAAAACCATCCCACAAGTCATCCCAAAATTTACCTTTGAGACCATTACCTATTTTCCCGGAGATATGATTAAGGATAACCGGCCTACAAGAAATAATAAAGTTCCAAATGGTTGAACCTTTAGGCGGGTTGCAGATAGTAAAAATCCTTTGATCCTCTACTAAATCAAGATATTTTTCCTTCAAAATTTTAACCTATAATAACTCTGGGTTTGAGTATATACTCCAAACCAGCTTTGCTCCAAGAGCTTCATTCATGATTTGCCAGTCCCTCAATTCAACCCCACCTTTTTCTTTGGAATGACAAATTTTGTCCCATGCTAACAAAGGGATTTTGTCTTGCTCACTTGCATCATTCCAGAAAAAATTTCTCATTCGCTGCCCTATGGCTCTAATCACCTTCTTTGTAACCTTTAAACACATCATTGAATAAATTGGGATCGCCGAGATCATTGATTTTAGCATTAATATTCTTCCTACAATGGTTAACCACTTTCTCTTACACCCATCCATCCGACTTAGATAGCTATCTAAAAAATCTTTCCAAACACTAGCCTTATTGGCACCCCCAAAAAGAGGTATACCCAAATATTTATTTGGGAGGGATCCTGATCTCATCCCAAGAATTCTGCAGATTTCCAACTATTTTTGAATGGGTGTGTTAAAAAAGAAAATTTCAGATTTCCTCCAATTGATACATTGCCCGGATGCTTTACCATAAGCATCTAAGGTATCCTTCATCACTTGGGATTCTCCAAAGACTACTTCCCCCATCAAGAAAGTGTCATCAACAAACTATAAATGTGAAATGGGATCAATACCTTCTAGAATTTTGATGCCTTTCTAGAGACCAAAACTACATTTTTGGGAGATTAATCTTCCTAAAACCTTAGCTAGGATAATGAAAAGAAAAGGTGATATAGGATCACCTTGTTTGATCCCTTTGGTTGAATCAAAGAAACCTTGGGGACTTACATTCACCAACATAGAAAATCGAGGGGTGCTGATACAACTCTGAACCCAAGCCACCCATTCTTTGCAAAACCCAAATTTCTCTAAAACTTTCAACAAAAAACCCCTGTTTACTTCATCATAGGCCCTTTTGATGTCTAATTTGACCATCTTTCTCTCAGTCTTTTCCATTTAGATAGAGTGGATAGTTTCATGTGCTACTATAACACCTTCAAAAATTGATCTTTTTGGTGAGAAACCACTCTGCTCTAGTGAAATCATCGAGTCCAAGACCCTTTTCAATCTATTAGAAATGAATTTAGATATTATTTTGTAGATCATTTTGCACAAAGAAATTAGTCTAAATTCCTCAAAGGAATTGAGCACCGACCTTTTCAGAATTAAAGCAATGAAAGTGTTTAAATATTTGAGAATGAAACCATCCTTCCTTGACTCTTCAACCACCTCCCATAGATCATGTGCAAAGATATCCCATAATTTTTGGAAGAAAAAAGCCAAAAATTCATCTGGTCTAGGGGCTTTATCTCCACCCAAATCAAATAATGCCTTTTTGACTTCTTTTATGGAAACTTCCTCCATAAGCATAGAATTCTGAGCCTCAAAAACACAACTAGGAATTACATCTAAAATGCTTAAATCAATCATCAATTCATCATATTTGTCTACAAAAATATCTGAATAAAATATTATGGCTTCCTTATTGATCTGATCAACATCATTCAAAACAGTTCCATTAATGTCCTTTATAGAGAAAATCCTATTATTTGATCTACATGTGCCTTAACGGAATTGTGGAAGAATTTTGTGTTCCTATCACCATCTTTTAACCAACTTTCACAAGATTTTTGCCTCCAAAAAATCTCTTCCCGAGCTAGATCTTTTGAGTATTCTTTATTCAAGATCTTCTCCAAAGCATAATCCTCTACACTCATCCCATTCTCAATAACTTTTGTGTGTAGGTTATTCAAATCCTCCTCCAATCTGAGCTTCTCAACAAAAATATTCTTGAAGGATTCCCTATTCCACTTCTTAAGCTGCTCCTTGAGGAATTAGATATTTTTGAAAAAAATGAAGGCTTTATTGCTTGACCATTTTGGGGCACATCTCCACCAATCAGCCACTAGGTCCTGAAACCCTTCAGCCCGAAACCACATTGCTTCAAACTTAAAAGGAAAATGATCTAGAGTAGCCTCTTCTTTAATTCTTAGACCTATGGGATAGTGATTTGACCCAGTTATGGGTAGGATCTCGGCCTCGCACATCCACTGTTGAGCCACCCAATCCCCTGCTAACAAAAATTGATCCAACTTCTTAGCTATATTAAGAAAACCACCTCTCTGGTTTGTCCATGTAAATTCACCATTTTTCAAGGGTAATTCAATGAGACCATTATTCACAAAAAAGTTGTAGAAATCTTGTTGGATTTGTCCTATCCAACATAAACCCCCCAATTTATCTGAAGGTCTCAAAATAGTGTTAAAATCACCTCCTAGGAGAAACATCATTTCATCCTCATCGCCTAATTTTTTTGAAAGTTCTTGCCATAACACCTTTTTCTGGGCTGAGCTATTTGGACCATATATGTTGATTATTGAAAAGCTTACCCTAAGCTATTTAGAGTCAACTCTCAACCATTTCCAGAATCTATCTTGTCGAATTACTTGAACATCAACTACTGAGTCATTCCAAAGGACACCAAGGCCCCTTGAAGCAACCACAACCCCTGTAAGAAAACATTTCCATCTACTAAAGCATCTATAAAAGGAATCAAAACCAAGCTTCTTAATTTTTGTTTCTTGGAACAAAGCCAGGGGAGGCCTCGTTTTATCAAACACATTTTGTTAGGGGAATTATAGCCCCTAACATTCCATGATAAGATTTTCATGGCTGCCAGGAAAAGGCATAGCCTTTTCTCAATCTCAATTTACTCTGTTCAGCTGCATTACCAACCATTTCAAGACACATCCTATTAGTTTTAGGACCACGTTTCTTCTTCTCTCCAACCTTAGCCTTGCTAATTAAAGCTGAAGATTTCTCTATTGTTCTTTCTCAATAATCCCTAAGTTATCTTGTAGTCCTAGCACATCTTCACCACCAGGTTCCTCATCCGAAGCCAAATTTGAATCTGAGTCTTCCAGGTTGCCTCCACTGTCTCTGACACCTTCAAAAGCACTCTCTAGATTTCAAATAGGGGAGATGGGGATATCCTTAAAGATTGTTTCCTCATTCTCCATCATTCTGTCATCTTCAATAAGCTTGTCCTCTGCTACTATGTCCTGACTATTACTGCTTGGAAAGTTTTGTTCCCATTCTTCACTAGGCTTTTCAGCTTGACTATACATGAGCTTGTCAACACTCCCCTTTTTAATTTGTGATTGGGAGTTTCCTTGCAAACTTGGTTCCAGTTCATTTTTCTCCACCATTATGTGGGGAGTCTGACATGAAGCAATAACATCACTAGTAAAAGGAGAATCATTCTACCCAACATTCACACCACTTCCATTTTTTTGAGCAATCAGTTCAACTGAATGCCCATCTGAGTCTAGCAAAGTCTTCACTTTCTCTGCACTTTTGACAATAAAGGTTTCCACACCTTGGCTCGATTCTTGATGAATCCAAACTTAATGATGAAAAATGAGGTGTTTTCTTAGCTTAATACTCTGTAAAACTTTAATATTGCTGATCTAAGTAAGTCTTTTCTTTGTTACATATATTGTTTGTGGGTGATTATCTTGATTAATTCATTTTACTGTTGTAGAATGAAGAGAGAAGTTGATAGAAGAACTAGACAGGATATTAGAAAGATCACACAAGATATATCGTGGAGAAACCCTTTCGGGAAAAAAATCCACCAAGAATTATTCTATTATTCAATCTCTGAATTACAATAGCTCCAATTCTTGCTTGAGAATGCTTCTTCTGTCTTTACCAATCTTCTTCACACCTGCAAATAACAATTATAAAAACTCTCTTCAACTTGAATGATATATAGAGACAATATGCAACCTTGTAATCTACAAATGGTGATAATTACAATGCACAAGCTCAAGCCCTTGAAAAGGTACGCCATATTGCTTCAAGTTGAGTTCTACCGTGAAGACCAAAGCTTAGAACATGTTCTTTACTCATTTGGGCGTCCCAAACTAAAGCTACAACTCATCCTTCACTTCAGTTATGATTACAAAGCTCTTCCTCAAAGATGGTGCCCAAAAGAGGGTCCCACTTAACAAAGCCTTCAGAAATATCTTATCATGTATTGGAGTTAATTCCAAGAAAGCAACTTGGGTGCCCAAGTTAGCTCCAAGTGATTTCTTGTTAACTGAAACATTTACTCAACACCATTCCCAAAGAATGGTCATCCCTTGTTAACTGGAGGTAGTCCCTGTTATCTGTCATACAACTCAATGTTATTAGCCATGCATTCCAAGTTAATCGCTAACCATGCAACTCAAATAACCATGCATGCAAATCAAGATATGAATCAACTAAACTAAACTGATTAGAAATCAACTGAAACTTCATGCAAGCAAACATCAAACCCTAACTCCTAGGATCTTTACATGCATTCAAAGTGTTATTTACTCCAATAGTTAACTAAACTCAAGGTGAGTGTCACCTACCATGTGTGCACCCACATGCTCCTATTATTTAGGAATAACTACAAATGTCAATTTCATGATTTATTTCATCCAAATAATTAATCTCATCCTAATCTTAGTGTTGTTGAACACATTCCAAGAATCTAGGAGATACATGAAATAATTAATGTTTAGGATTTGCAATTAAATGGCATCCTATTTCCAACATTCTCCCACTTGACATTATACATTGCAATTATTCTAAACAAGGAATAATAAAATAAGTACAATACTCAAGGAAAATGGCCTTCTTGCACCAACTAATCAATCCATGCTAACTTCAAAGGCAACCTGCATAATCATGAAGCTTCCAAGCAAATGATTAAAACCAAGAGAACTTATTTGTATGGTTTCATAAGATAATCTGTAACATTAATTAAAGTGTTAACTTTCTCAATTAATACCTTCCCATTATCAACCAAACCATTACCTTTCCCAAGCCTCTATATCCAAACCGCCTCTTCAGAGGCATGCTAAACCATCGAGTGTGTTGAATTCACATTCAACCAAGGTGTAGGCTCCTCGGTCTTTTCTGTTGAAATTTTTTTCTTACAAGTAACCATTCCAACAAAAGTCTCTTACCATAAGAGAATTCCAGCCTCACCTATTTCTCCAAGTATCCATGAGGACCTGTAACCAACCAATCCATGCCAAACTCCAAATGCAACACAACACTTTCATGAAGTAATCAAGCAAATGATTAATGTACCCAAAACTTAAGAGAACTACACAAGATCATTGTCAAAGCTCCAATCATGAATTAGGAACATAAACATGTCATCCATGATCTAACCAAACCATCTCCTCTTAGGATATCACATGCACCATAACATACTTATACATCCTAGTCTTCAAGAGAACCATGTAATATGCCAAACTCTAAACTAGTATCAAGAGTATAACATGACATCGTAAAAAATACACTCTAAACCAAGAAACCATATCTCCAACCACATGGAGATAACCTTACCAATGATGCATTCAAGTCACTACCAACAACTCCCACTGAACCGTGGTACCGAGTTACACATGGCATTGTGACTACCATCCTCTTCGTGAAGATCACTATATCCTACCAAAGCTCCCACTGAACTGTGATACTGAGCTATACATGGCAACAAGATAAACATTAAACCATTACTATCAAAAGCATATAGAATTCCAGACATTTCCTCATGATCATAATTATCATAACATGTATTATGCCACAACTCTAAACTGCTAATTAAGAGTATACCATGACATAATAACAAAACCATCTTACAATCAAGGATCCACATCATTGCCAAATTCTCCCACTGAACCATGATACTGAGCAATCCCATAGCATCCTGATGCACATAATCAAAACCCCATTTCTGTCATAAGCTCACACCAAACCTGTGAATCCAAGCTCTCAATGACCTCTGTAACAAACTTATTTTTTTCAAAATCAGCAATAGAAAAAATAATAAAAGCTCCCACTAAGCCCAAAAAACCTCCAATATTTTAAGAGAAAGGCATCCCAATACTCTACCCAACCTCAACTCTGATACCAAATGTTGAAAAATGAGGTGTTTTCTTAGCTTAATACTCTGTAAAACTTTAATACTGCTGATCTAAGTAAGTCTTTTCTTTGTTACATATATTGTTTGTGGGTGACTATCTTGATTAATTCATTTTACTGTTGTAGAATGAAGAGAGAAGTTGATAGACGAACTAGACAGGATATTAGAAAGATCACACAAGATATACCGTGGAGAAACCCTTTCGGGAAAAAACTCCACCAAGAATTATTCTATTATTCAATCTCTGAATTACAATAGCTCCAATTCTTGCTTGAGAATGCTTCTTTTGTCTTTACCAATCTTCTTCACACCTGCAAATAACAATTATAAAAACTCTCTTCAACTTGAATGATATATAGAGACAATGTGCAACCTTGTAATCTACAAATGGTGATAATTACAATGCACAAGCTCTAGCCCTTGAAAAGGTACGCCATATTGCTTCAAGTTGAGTTCTACCATGAAGACCAAAGCTTAGAACATGTGCTTTACTCATTTGGGCGTCCCAAACTAAAGTTACAACTCATCCTTCACTTCGGTTATGATTACAAAGCTCTTCCTCAAAGATGGTGCCCAAAAGAGGGTCCCACTTAACAAAGCCTTCAGAAATATCTTATCATGCATTGGAGTTAATTCCAAGAAAGCAACTTGGGTGCCCAAGTTAGCTCCAAGTGATTTCTTGTTAACTGAAACATTTACTCAACACCATTCCCAAAGAATGGTCATCCCTTGTTAACTGGAGGTAGTCCCTGTTATCTGTCATACAACTCAATGTTATTAGCCATGCATTCCAAGTTAATGAAGCTAATTTACATGCAACTCAAAATAACTAACATGCATGCAATGAAGATAACCGAACCATAACCGAACTAAACTGACTGAACTGAAATTAACGAACCCTGAATCAATCGAATCGGGAACTTCATGCATGCAAACATCAAACCCTAACTCCTAGGATCTTTACATGCATTGGTGTTATCTCTACTCCTAATAGTTAAGAACTCAAGGTGAGTGTCACCTTACCATGTGTGCACCCACATGCTCCTATTATTTAGGAATAACTACAAATGTCAATTTCATGATTTATTTCATCCAAATAATTAATCTCATCCTAATCTTAGTGTTGTTGAACACATTCCAAGAATCTAGGAGATACATGAAATAATTAATGTTTAGGATTTGTAATTAAATGGCATCCTATTTCCAACACTTAATACATCATCTCAAAACCATTTTCAAAAAGAAAATCTATTTCCTCTTTCTGGACCCTATCCCAGTAGCAATTGATCCTTGTTGTCAAACAAGATGAACTATTTTGTTGTATTCGATGGATCCCCCATTCTTGTGAGTTCCAATGTTCTTCCCAAGCATCAGATTCAGTTAAAAACATCAACTCCTCAGCTAGGGTGTTCTGGGCTAACCCTTTCCCCTTCTTCACATTTGGAGTTTCCTTCTATGTGTTCTTTCCTTAAGCATTTCGAGCAGGATATCATTGCATCCTCAATCTCCACCATTTTCCACCAAATGCCTTCCCCTGTCTTTAACTCTATCATTTCTGGAAGAGGGTGGATTGTCTGCCTTAAAATGCAAACCCTAGGAAATATGCTAAAATTTGATTTTTCCATGGCTTCCTCCGACTTCACAAAAACACCTAATTTATTTCCAATACTTTTGAGAGTTCCCAAATCCCAATACTCTTGTGGGAGATTCTTCAATCTGATCCACACTGGTACTTCCTTTGTTTTTTTTGTATTAGGATCAAAGTTTGGTGTCCAATATTTTATGAATAAGCCCCTTCCTTCCAACATGAATGGGCCACTATTGATGATCCATTCTTTGTCCTGAGTCGTTTGGAAAATCAGCAAATAGAACCCATTTTCAAGGGTTTTAAGACCATAGTCTTTGCCCCAATGTTCATCACACCAGGCCCTAACCTTGGAGTAAGCTAGCCATTTCCCACCCCATTTCATGAAAAAAGCGCGGGCCTTAAGAAAACTAACAGAGTCACTCCATTCTCTATTTTCCAACAACATAGAAATCACAATAGAGTGGGAGATGTTGGGCATTACCTTGATTGGTTCCACCTTCTCAACCTGTTGTTTTGGGTGCCAAAATTTTCCTTCTCGCAACCTAAAGTCCACCCTTTCATTTGAAAACATTGATCTAAATCTCCCATCATTCTACATGGTTTATCTGGTCTTTCGCCCAAAATTTTTTGTGGCCCCAGTTCTAAAACCCTGGTTAGCCAGAGCCTTCCATGCCCGATAGGATTCATTCCTTCTAGATTTCTGAACATTTCTTCCCTTTCTGTTGTTGAAAGACCATCTGGGTTGTGTTCCTCAATCATATTGCAAACCCTGGTGTCTTTAAAAACCCTACCTGTGTCGTCACTCTGCAATTAAGAATTAAATATTATTAATTAAATAACTTGTATTTAATTAATTTCCTCCAGACCAAATTTAAGTGTATACAATAGGTATGTGCAAAAATTAGACTAATTATATATTTACATGGAAATGAACAAAAATAAAATAGTATAGCACAATGACTTGCATAGAGAAAACCTAGGTTTGAAGAGAAATACCACACTCCAAATAAAATCAATGTATTGTATTGAATAATCAAAAGTTAAAAAAACTTATAGAGTCTAAGACTTTACAATATTATCACCAACAAGAGATATGGATTAATTTAGCAGCATAATAGTACCTATAAAACTCACTATGAAAATATCCATCTCAAAAAATCAATAATAGGAGAAGCAATAAAAGAACCCAAAATGTGGTGCTCAAAACACTAGCTAAAAATATAATTCCAATATCCCATGATGAGTCCACAAGATAAAAATAACATACTCCTTCCCCCTACTATAAGTTTTTCATAATCCACTCACCAACTTGGGCACTCCATCTTGGCTCCATTATCTCAATTTAAATATTCAATAGTACATGTCATAACACACATCATAATTTAGTCAACAAATATAACTCCCTCTTACAAATCTTGTTGGTGTAGGTTTTTTATTTTCCTGGAGGGTGAATTTATTTTCCCTTAATCCTAGGACTTTCCTACACTTAATTAATTTTTCTTAGGATAACAAAGTGAGTTTATGACTGGGAGATAAGTGTGTGGTGTCCCCTTCCTTAAAGGGTGGAACTACTTTCTACTTTTGGTGGCCCATCTCCACTTTTTGCGGTTGATTCCTATTGGATGGATTTGCAACCTACTTCCTCTTCTTAATTCTATTTAAACTCACTACCTAACATGTATTTGTATATCTTCATGCATAAATATTTTTGGCATGCATCTTTGCATTGTATCTTTTTAGCTTGGAAGCTCTTAATGTAATATTGTCACATCAACATTGCATAATCCCTCGAAGTTCTAGTTTGCATTCTTATGTTTTTCCAATTTATATGTAACTTTTATTTTCTATTAAAAAGTTCCTTGGGTTATTCAATCTATTTCAAATTTCTAACATGGTATTAGACCTTTTGTTTTGAGAAATCTAAGTTCATAGATTCTTGATTGAGAGATTTATTTTCTTGTAAAGATCTTGTAAATTTTCATATGCTTTTCTCTTGCATTTTGAATGATCCGGAGAATCAAAAAGGATTTGCAAAGATCTAATAACCTCTTCATATTGCATATGTGTTTTGTGAGATCCAGGTGATTACAACATTTCTGATTATACTGATAGCATTTTTTACTGTTCCAATGCATCCAAAAGGCTTGAGAAAGTTAGATTTGGATTTTTTTTCATCCAAACCAGAGATCATTTGATATAGTTGCAAATAGCGGTTTTAAGCTTAGATCAATTTTTTATTGGATCTGTTTTCATTTTTGCTTCAAAAATCTAGCTTCCACTTGTTGGTAAGAAAAATGATTCAAGGTTTTGTTCCTAGGGTCGAAATTCCATTTGAGTATCCATTATATTTTGCATATATTGAGTAGATCTAGAAACAAATTTATCCAAAAAGCGTTGCATGTTCATTTTTTTTACATGCTAAAGGCTAAAAAAGCTTCATTTTTTCATCTTTTGCTTGTTGGATCTAAAGACAATTTTTGGGTTATGTTCTTAGCATCATTTTTTTTTGAGTTTCTATTATTTTCTACATATAGTGAATAATCTTTTTAGAAATCAAACCATAAGTAAAAAAAAATTGTGCTAGAAAAAACCGTCACTGTAGGCTAAATTTAGCTGGTTTTTTCAAAATTCATAAGTTTTCGCCACAGTGTCTTTTTTCTACAAACAAGATATTGTTGGAAAGTTGCAGATGAGCAATTTCCATCCATAGAGATTTTGAAAATATTTTTTTAATTTTCTGCCAGATATTGTAGGTTGAAGCTGTTTGGTGCAAATTTCTTCAAAAGGCCATAACTTTAGCCTCAGTGCTCCGTTTTGTGGAAATGAATAAGCGTTGGAAAGGTCTTGAAGAGAACTACACAACCATAAGGCTATTTTTTCTAGATTTTGTCTCAAATTGATTTTTGTATCAGAATTTTTAATTTTGGATACTTTGAGCCTATTGAGCATTGTATCTTGGAAAAGGCTTTGTAAACACACTAAAATATAAAGTGCCAACCTTATAATTTTTTTGGGGGGGGGTCTTTGATACTAGTGAAAAGGGTGGGAGTGTATTGGTGTTCCTTTGTAATCATTTGAGGATTGTATCATGGGTTTTTCTACTCATCCTTCTGTGTTAATCCTAGATAAGGCTAAGCACGAGTCTTGGAAAAAAGCATTATAGCCCATCTCAGATCTCTAAAAACATTTCCATACCTTTATGGTCTCATGCCTGAACCAGACACACCTATAAGGAAATAAGTATAAGGTAATAAAATTGATCATATATTAAGAATCATTGGTTCTTATGTTGATACTTACACTATGTTGGTTATAGCAAACATTGAATATCCTCTCACACTTTGGACCAAAATTTGGGAGATGTTTGGAGACCCTCATGTTTCTCCATTCCCAAATGATCCTTCTACAGATTGCCTCATTCCACTTGATGATGCAAACAATATATCCTTTAATGATGATACTTTAGAGGAGCTTAAGTATTATGCACGTCTTCAATTTTTAGACAACATAGAGACTTCTCTTGCTTCTCATCCTCATGTTGAGATTACATCAACATCACTTGTTGTAGATTTAGATTCTAGAGATGCTTCTTTGAGAGCCTCGAGTGATTCATTGCAGCATGATCAATTATGTCTTTTGGATTTAGTCCATTGGGACCAATTTCTACCAGACATATCTTTTTTTTTTGTAGAGTCCCTCATCTCAGATCTAGATGAAACTATTGAGGAAATACATGTTGATGTGTTTTTTATGCACTTCTTAACATAGGTAATGCATTAGGTGCACTACCTCTTTTGAAAGACAATCTTCCACAATCAAATTGCAGAACACTATCCTAAGGTCTCTAATGTCAGGTCTTGACAGTGCTTGAAATATTTCACTTGTTTCATGTGATTTGTTGGAATCACAAGGAAGACTTACAGATGAGTTACAAAGTGTGGGAAGTTGGGTCTACAAATGGAGTTCTTAGGATGTAGAAATTGTTGCTCAGTTGCTGCAGGTTCAAACAACAGTCTAGAACTCCCATTTTAGCTTTAGATTTGGCTTTACAATGTGCAATGAACCTTAGATTAGGTCATCTATTAAAAAAAAGGAAAAAAGGGTAGGGAAGAGAGGAAGTTCCTAGACCTGAAACTATGAATGAACAGTGATCATGGAGGCTACTACAGTAGACAAACTCACTAAAATGGTTTTTGCTTGGCCAAGAGGAACATACAATTACACAAAACTAGTGCAATCTTCTAAGGACTGTAGATTTTCAGATTGCATACACACATCATGAACATGCAATTGAACTAAGTTCCAATAATGAAGTAAGGAAGCTCAAACTAGATTTACAAAGTGATTCATCATCAACAAACCACAAAAAACATGAGCTGAAAATTTATCAAATACAGTAATAGCAAACACCATCATCACTTCCATTCAAGAAAATAACAACTAAACTAATAGGGAAGTAGAACCATGCATGCATAATGAAGAAACACAAGAGAAACATCCATAAATCATGCAATGTAGCTATCTATTGCTGCAAAATTCCTTTACACCAGCTCTCCAACCTTTTACAAATAATTGGGGGACCCCTATTTATAGTTTTCCAAAGCCCAAATGAATGGCTAGGATTGGATTACATTGTGTGGCTTAGGTTTGATTGCACTAGGGCTTCACCTACCCCTCATTATATAGAAATTAAAAATACATTCCTTGTCTTTTCTCTATTTTGTCCTGTAATGGCTAGTCACTGTAGCAATTTTGTCTTCTAGCTGATTGCCCTTTTGCTCTAGTTGAAACTGTTCAAAAGTTGCCTTCTTGTTGGTGCATCTGTAGTATCCTTCAACCAATCAGGTACACCTTGTTTGTAGATATGCATCGTTGTTAAATGGATCAGATGATCTAATGAGACAGCTCCTGATGGATCGTGATCGTTTGTTTGGAGGAAGGAAACAACCGCTCCCTACCACCACCTTTAAGGCCACCCTTTATAGATTTGTCACTGACTCCCTTGACATAGGCCTACTTCTAATGCCAACTCTATTGATGGGTGCTAGGGGAAGAGGCAAACATAAATGAGTGGTGAAAGGAGCAATGTGCCTTTTCCTTGTTTAGCTTTCTTAATGGGCCTCCTTGACGGACCCGTGGTAGGTTTCTTGAATCCTGCATACATGAAGTGTCGTAAGTGATTTCATACACAAATAAAGACAAACATTAGTCAAATCCTGCAAACTCCTTGTTAGATCCATCCATGCGTCATCAAAAGATCATAATATTCATATTTGGAGTTCATTTGGACCACAAACAAAAATGCGGGTTCAAGGGTGCGGGCTTCCCCTAGGTCGGAAGGAAGGAAGACGATGGATGGCAGAAAACGGGTAGACAACGGACGACAGGCGGAAGACGATGAACGAACAGCAGACGACGGACGTCGGGCGGCAGACAGACAATGGGCAATGGAGGGACGACAGATGGCGATAGAGGGTCAGCGATAGACGGATGACGAATGGTGGTAGAGGGACATTGGCGAAGGGATGACAAACGGTGGTGGAGGGATGGTGGCCCATGGGGAAAGTTCCCAGGGATGGTAACAAAGGGAGGAAAGCCTACGACGGAAGTTCCCAAACAAACGACAATGAAGAGACAATGGCCCACAAGGGAAGTTCCTAAATGGACAGCAACAAAGGGACGACGACCCACAAGGGAAGTTCCTAAATGACCATGGAGGGATGGTGGCCCGAAAGCAAAGTTTCCAAATGGCCACAAAGGGACAATGACTCGCAAGGAAAGTTCCCAAATGGACATAGAGGGACAACAACCCGAAAGGAAAGTTTCCAAACGGCCATAGAGGGATAGCAGTCTGAAAGGAAAGTTCCCAAACAACCACGAAGGGATGGTGGCCTGAAAGGAACATTCCCAAATGGCCATAAAGGGATGGTGACCCAAAAGGAAAGTTCCCAAATGGCCATGGAGGGACAACGTCTCGAAAGGAAAGTTCCCAAACTGCCACAGAGGGATGGTGGCCTGCAAGGAAAGTTTTGCAACTTCACAAAACTTAGTAAATTTGAAATTTTTCAAATTTAGCATATGGGAAAAGGGGTGGAAAGAGTGCCAAGACATATTTCCTTAAGATTTGACTCAATTTGAAAAATGCAAAAATTTGGAAGGGGGAAGCCAGAGGGTCACCGCCCTTTTAAAAAAATAATAAGCACATGGTGACCCACACATGGCGGCCCGCAAGGAAAGTTCCTAAATGGCCATGAAGGGACAACAACCCGAAAGGAAATTTTTGAGGATGACAGAGGGATGGTGACCCAAAAAGAAAGTTCCCAAATGGCCATGGAGGGACGACGACCTGAAAGGAAAGTTCCCAAATGACCATAGAGGGATGACAACCTGCAAGGAAAGTTCCGCAATATCTAAACACATGGAAAATTTGATACAAATACCTTTACGAATGTAAAGAAATTCATTTGATGGTCCCTAGATGATGAAAACTTGAAGTTTGCACCCATTCCAGAAATGCGGAGGTTTGGAAGGGGGAAGTTGGAGGGTCGCTGCCCTTTTAAAACAACAATGAGCACATGGAAACCCACAAGGAAAGCTCTGATGGAAATGGAGGAATGATGAATTGAAAGGAAAGTTCTGATGGTGATAGACGAACGACAACCCAAAAGGAAAGTTTCAATGGTGACAGAGGGATGGCGGCCCGAAAGGAAAGTTCCAACAACGATGACGCACAATGAAATTTCTACAACTTCCCAAAACATAACGAAACCTTGGAAATTCACTTAGGAATCACAAAAAACATCCCAAATCCATAGGAAACTTGTCCCCAAAGTCAAAAAATGATGGAAAACACGGAGCATGTGAGAAGGGACCGAGTCAGTAGGAGCAAGGTAAAAAGCAGAAAAGGAAGGGGGGACTTTGTTTCTCCCTTAGATTCAAATGCCCTAGGTAAAATGAATGGCATGGAACAACGTTTATAGGCCAATTTCCATTAATGAAATGCATTGATTTCTTGGTATGGCGAACCTAGGTTGGGTGAGATGTGGAAACCCACACTCGTTTGGATGCTTGGTTAAGGCTTAGATGGAGAAACTAAGTGCAGATCCTGACATGCGGGCAGAAGTTGCACGTCAGTTGCCACTCAGTGGTGAAATACAAGCGGCAACCCGTAGTTGCAAGTCTGTGAGGCTTGAGGGACACCAAGGCAACAAATGAAGGGAAACCCGTAGGGGCATTTTCGTGAAAGCAAAGGACTTAGTTAAAATTAGGTAGGTGAATTTGGTTAGGGGAATTTGATCACTTGAAGGAACATGACCAATTTGGGCTTGGAAAAAGGGGCATGCAAAATGATACGGGAATGAAAATGACCCATCAGGAGTGAAAAGAGGGGGTCCCTACCTTCGGTGAGGCATGTGTGCAAAACATGCACAATAGATGGCGACTCACTGGAGAAATGCTCCAAAACATTTCGATGACAAACTGGAATCATGAACCCAGAATCTCTAGTTCTGATCTTCACGCTAGATCAAACAAACCAGATGCTCGACCAAAGGATCAAAACCACTAGTGAACCCAACCTTCAGTATGTTGAAAATCCAAGTGTGTGCAATTGCATTAATTCCCATCCTTCAGTTGCTACAAGAAGCCAAGCTCCGTTAAGTTAAGCTACATAGTGTATTCTAACTCCAAAAGCATCTGATACATTGCCTTGCTGCCAGTTAGGCATCCCTAGCCTCGACGAGGTTGTCGCTATGATTCTCCCAAACATTGCTCTACTACCGGCCAGGAGTCTATAGCCCTGGTAGAGTTGCTCAGATCCTCTTAAAATGTTGAATTTATTCTTTCTTTTGATTTTCAATTTTTTGATTTTCTTTCTTTTGTTTCTTTTCTTTTGATTTTTCTCTTTTCAATTCCTTTCATTTCAACTTGGAAGCAATGAAGCTTGCATTCAGGGTTGAGAATCATAGTGGCTCTGAAGCAGAATTTGATATTTTTCACTTAAATAGACTTCACAAAGGACCTAAAACAACCTCCTGATTCTTTTAAATATGTAAAAGATATAAGATTTTAGAATATATCGAAGTCGGAATAAACCAATGACTTATCCTCTTTGAATCAAACACCCAAATCACTTGACACTAATAAAAGACCTTCACCGTCCACCCTAAAAAATTGATTAGAGTTTAACAAAGAAATACGTAGAACAACCCCAAGTGATATGTATGGTTGTTGTGTGCACAGATGTTCCCAGCTAAAAGCAAAGGGACCTCGAGCAAAGCAGCAGCAAAGTGACAACAAAACGGAAAGAAAACACTTACACTAACCAAAGAAAAAAGCAAAAGCAAACAAAAAAGAGACCACCCTAAAGAAAACTAATGTACAACAAACATGTACTCTAACGAAAGCAGGAAAGCAGGACTATCTACACGAAACCTACACTGCCCAAACAGACTATGTACAAAGATATTTACAGAACACTATGTACATGCAAGGAAAACTGACATTTGTGCCCATTGGAATTCATAAGACATGCACAAGCAGATGGGAAATGGTTACAATTCTGAACCACACATATTTATACTTATATTCAAAAAAATAAAGTTCAACATAGCAACATTCAAATTCAATCACATCATCGTGAAAAATCAGCAATTGAGGTGATTCGTTAAGCCCATTGTTGATCCATAAACATGTATGTCTTCCCTCATTCCAATAATCAAAATAATAAGTGCAATTATACATATTCACATGATCAAGGAATTATAGAACCTGGAAGTCATCATGCAAAGGTGGCAGCATTTGACAGTCGAGAGCGAGCACTGCATTGTTGATCATTGCATTGGTAGCCTCGGGTGGGAAAAGTGGAGGGTGCAACATCTTTGATCTTAAGTTTGCAAAGGGTTGGGAGGATGGGGCAACATACATATTTTCCAATCCCCTAGTGGGATCTACAGCCTCCATCGCATGTTCTTCGAAGAGATATACTTCATCTTTATGATTTTTCGTAGTCTAGACCTCTTCTTGATTGTTGTCTCCAAGGGGCAACATGTCATCCCATCTCCTTCCACAGGTGTTGATCTTAATTTTATAATGTTAAATGTCATAGGATGATGACATGGATGAATCTATCCTATTGCAACACCCTAAATGTGTTTGAAAATCAACAGTGTTCAAGGAAAAAGGAGTTCTAGTTGCATCTTGTGGTTGACCAAGCATGTCATGTGTGTTGGCAGCCATCGAAACACCTCCACCTTTATCTTCTTCTTTTTGCATTTCATGTGTCTCATTAGGATGTTTGTCATTTATTCTTAGTCACTATCATTGTAAATGGAGAAGGATCCCCTTTCCCATGCTGGAGGTTCCAACATTTCACCAACGGGAGGTTTAGGGGGTATGTCTTCATCGTTGCTAACTTCTGGGATGTACATTTCCTCTGTGTGGGTATACCTCCGCAACAAAACTCCTAATGGAAAGAAGTCCTCAATTGATGGCACCTCATCAAGGGGACCAAAATCTACTATGCAATTTCCCTCCAAAGACTCGCCATAAAGCCTATCGTCCATGGTGCACAAATGATCTTGAAGAGGAAGAAATTCTTTATGACTGGTGGACAACATTCCTGTTTGCTCTACTTCATTGCTCAAAAGCTTGAGAATGTATTGTTGTACTTCTTCTATTATTGTCCCAACATCCTCTTGAGGCCTGCCTTCAGCTGAGTCATCACTCGATTCAGGGATTTGGTCTTCTTCTTCGATCTGGGCAGCAAGTAGAGGAGGTTGGGCACTTGGCTACTCCACTTGTCCTCTAACTTGTTTGATAGCCTCTTTGCATAGCTTGCATGCAAACTCAGAATGTGATGAATCATGGAGTCTACACCAATTTGGTAACAACAATACCTCTAGATCCACTTGATGTCTTAGTTCACACCAATCCTTTGCTAATCTGGAGACAAGCAGGTTGTATCTTTCCATTATTGGGCACTCATCATCACTTGAAAAGGTAGTCTGATAGTGAACAACCGTGACCTATAGTTGTTCCCACTCCTCCAAATCTACATTTTCAGATGCTTGGTTACTGTCATTGTAGATGGAGAGGTCCTCTAATCTTATTTCACTTATGCCTCTGTCATTGTTTTCTGATGTCCCAAGGCTGTCATCCTTTTCCTCTTTTTGATCTTTGGCATTTTTGTTGGCTATCCTAGCATCTGCGGCTGCAGACTTTGTTGGTTTATCCTTGATTGTCAATGACTCTTCATCGTGAGTGGAGGATTTCCTTTTATTGACAGAATGAAAACTTTCTAATTTCTTTCTAGCTGAGTTTTCATCAAGACTGTTTGTTGTCCCAAGGGAATCGACTCCTTCTCTCTGACTTTTAGCTTCTGTGTTTGTTGTCCCAGCACTAGCTTGTGTTGAACTTCTTAGTTCATCCTCAAGGTATTTCCTTCCAGATGTTGACAACTCCTTTGCTTCAGGGGATGCCTCGTCCTCATCAAAAGTTGGCTGCTCCAACTTGTTCGAGTAGCCCTCGACTTGAATGATAATGTTTGCACATGAATAACAAGTTAATTCTGAGTGAGGTGCATCGTGAAATCTACACCAACTAGACATCAACACCTCATCTAATCTTGGTCCATCTTCACAACCCAAACATTCTTGGATCAGCCCCTTGAATGCCTTAGTTGCCATGGTTTTCAACTCTTCTTCTGGGTCTGCAAGGGCGAAAGGTTGATATAATTCCCAAAAGGGAATTTCTCCTTAGAAGACTCTTTCAATCCTATTCAAGAATGTTAAACATCCCAGTTCGTTGTGTGGGTATGTGCAGGATCATCATGGAAAAAATAGGCCCTTAAGTGGCGAAAAATTTAGAAAAATCAGAGTTAGACAACTTGATGTAAAAATTTGAATAAGTTATCTATATTATTTCAAAAATATGTAACAATAGATTCTATAGCAAATTGAATTTAGTTTCTAAAATACTAGGTTTTTTTTTTTTTAAATCTATTTGGTGAAAATTCGAAATTTCAATGCAGTAGTACTTAAATTTCAAGGAAAAAATAAGAAGTAGGTGTCTGTCTAACCACCCTAACCACAATAAAATGATAATATTTTAGATATAAGTAGAGGACTCATGTCTAGATGTGATGCATATTTTTTTGTAAATTTTTCCAAGTAAATAATTAATTATGAATTTTTTTATTACAACTTTTAAAAAATATAAAAACTCATCTGTCTGACCACCTTAACTTGGTCAAAACTTCATGAAATTCAATTTTATTTTTTTTAATCCTATGGTATGTGAAGCATAGAATGTGACGCATGTTTTTGATTCAAAAAATGTGATACCATTTGAAATCTATAGATGTTTTTCAATCAACCTATCAATCAAGACTTTAGTCATAATTCAAATAGAAAATGAATAATAATAATTTATTAAATTCAAAGTAAAGCATAATTTATATTGGTGGAAAGTTGAGAATCTCCTTTAAAAACCCTTTTCATTTCATTAGTTTTGGGTTAAAAAAAAGTCATCAGCCACATAGCCTACACATAACCATCATATCGCCACTTTTTGGCCCATCATGATCCTGCACATACCCGTGTCTGTGCGTGCCATGGATCCGAAATCTATCTGCCAGTCCAAATTTTTGTAGTGGTCTCCTTAGTCTTCTATTCAAATTTGCATGCCACTAAGTGATGTTAATTTGCACGTGCTACCCCATTTCAACTCAACTTTTGTTTGCCTTCAAAATTTTCTGATTTCAAAATTCTAGCATGGAGGGAGACCTTCCTATCTCATATTTCTTCTTCAAAGTACTATTTTCAACTTCCAACTTTTAGCTTTGTAGCCTCAACATGCCATCCCTCCTTTTAGCACTAGTTTTGTTGATGCGTTTTTTATGCACTTCTCAACACAAGTAATGCATTAGGTGCACTACCTCTCTTGAAAGACAATCTTCCACAATCAAATTGTAGAACACTATCCCAAGGTCTCTAATGTTAGGTCTTGACAGTGCTTGGAATATCTCAGTTGTTTCATGTGATTTGTTGGAATCACAAGGCAGACTTCAGATGAGTTACAAAGTGTGGGAAGTTGGATCTACAAATGTAGTTCTTAGGATGTAGAAATTGTTGCTCAGTTGCTGTAGGTTCAAACAACAGTCTAGAACTCCCATTTTAGCTTTAGATCTAGCTTTACAATGTGCAATGAACCTTAGCTTAGGTCACCTATTAAAAAAAGGAAAAAAGGGCAGGGAAGAGAGGAAGTTCCTAGACCTGAAACTATGAATGAACAGTGATCATGGAGGTTGCTACAGTAGACAAACTCACTAAACTGAGTTTTGCTTGGCAAAGAGGAACATACAGTTACACAAAACCAGTGCAATCTTCTAAGGAATATAGATTTTCAGATTGCATACATACATCATGAATATGCAATTGAACTAAGTTGCAACAATGAAGTAAGGAAGCTAATACTAGCTTTACAAAGTGATTCATCATCAACAAACCACAAAAAGCATGAGCTGGAAATTCATCAAATATAGTAACATCAAACATCATCACTTCCATTCAAGAAACTAACAACTAAACTAATAGGGAAGTAGAACCATGCATGCATAATGAAGAAACACAAGAGAAACATCCATAAATCATGCAATGTAGCTCTCTATTGCTGTAGAATGCCTTTACACCAACTCTCCAACCTTTTACAAATGAGGGGGGGACCCCTATTTATAGTTTTCCAAAGCCCAAATGAATGGATAGGATTGAATTACATTGTGTGGCTCAGATTTGATTGCACTAGGGTTTCACCTACCCCTTATTATATAGCAATTAAAAATACATTCCTTGTCTTTTCTCTATTTTGTCCTGTAGTGGCCAATCAATATAGCAATTTTGTCTTCTAGCTGATTGCCCTTTTGCTCTAGTTGAAATTGTTCAAAAGTTTCCTTCTTGTTGGTGCATTTGTAGTATCCTTCAACCAATCAAGTACACCTTATTTGCAGATTTGCATCGTTGTTAAATGGATCATATGATATAATGAGACAACTCCTAATGGATCGTGATCGTTTGTTTGGAGGGAGGAAACAACCGCTCTCTCCCACCACCTTCAAGGCCACCCTTTATAGATTTTTCACTGACTCCCTTGACATAGGCCTGCTTCTAATGCCAGCTTTGTTGATGGGTGCTAGGGGAAGAGGCGAGCATAAATGAGTGGTGAAAGGAGCAATGTGCCTTTTCCTTGTTCAACTTTCTCAATGGGCCTCCCTGATGGACTTGTGGTAGGTTTCTTGAATCCTGCAAACATGAAGTGTCGTAAGTGCTTTCATATGCAAATCAAGACAAATGTTAGTCAAATCTTGCAAACTCCTTGCTAGATCCATCCATGTGTCATCAAAAGATCATAATATTCATATTTGGAGCTTATTTGGACCACAAACATAAATGCGGGTTCAAGGGTGCGGGCTTCCCCTAGGTTAGAATGAAGGCGGATGATGGATGGTGGACAAAAGATGACAGACACTGGGCGGCGGATGAACGACAATGATGGAGGGATGATGGGCGCTAGCGGAGGGACGTCGGTGGAGGGATGATGAACGATGGCAGAGGGATGGCGGCCCATGGGGAAAGTTCCCATGGATGGCAAGGGAGGGGCGGCGACCTGCAAGGGAAGTTCCCAAATGGAAGTTCCCAAATGGCCGGCAACGAAGGGACGATGACCTGCAAGGGAAATTCCCAAACGGCCACGGAGGGACGACAACCCAAAAGGAAAGCTCTTAAATGGCCATGGAGGGATGGTGACCTACAAGGAAAGTTCCCAAATGGCCACAGAGGAATAGCAGCCTGAAAGGAAAGTTCCCAAATGGCCACAGAAGGACGACAGTCCGAAACGAAAGTTCCCAAACGACCATGGAGGGACGACAGACCGAAAAGAAAGTTCCCAATTGGCCATGGAGGGATAGTGGCCCAAAAGGAAAGTTCCCAAATGGCCATGGACGGACGACGACCCGAAAGGAAAGTTCCCAAACAGCCATGGAGGGATAGCAACCTGAAATGAAAGTTCTCAAATCGCCACGGAGGGACGACGATCCGCAAGGAAAGTTTTGCAACTTCACAAAACTTAGTAAATTTGAGATTTTTCAATTTTAGCACATGGGAAAAGGGGTGGAAAGAGTGCCAAGACATATTTCCTTAAGATTTGACTCAATTTGAAAAATGCAAAAATTTGGAAGGGGGAAGCCGGAGGGTCGCCGCCCTATTAAAACAACAATGAGCACACGACAAGCCGCAAGGAAAGTTACAAAATGACAATGAAGGGACAATGGCCCAAAATGAAAGTTTCAATGGTGACGGAGGGATGACAGCTCGAAAGGAAAGTTCCCAAGCAGCCATGGAGGGACGATGACGTCAAAGGAAAGTTCCCAAATGGCCATGGAGGGACGGTGGTCTACAAGAAAAGTTCCGCAATGTCTAAACACATGGAAAATTTGATGCAAACCCCTTTAGGCATGTGAAGACATTCATTTGATGGTTCCTAGATGATGAAAACTTGAAGTTTGCACCCATTCCGGAAATGCAAAGATTTGGAAGGGGGAAGCTGGAGTCTCATTGCCCTTTTAAAACGATAACGAGTACACAACGGCCCATAAGGAAAACTCCTGCGACGATAGAGGGATGACGACCCAAAAGAAAAGTTTTGACTATGATAGAGGGACGGTGGCCCAAAAGGAAAGTTCCGACGGCGATGGAGGGATGCTAGCTCGAAAGGAAAGTTTTGACGGTGATGGAGGGACAGCGACCCACGATGAAATTTCTACAACTTCCCAAAACTAAATGAAACCTTGGAAATTCACTTAGGCATCACAAAACATCCCAAATCTATAGGAAACTTGTTCCCAAAGTCAAAAAATGATGGAAAACGTGAAGCATATGAGAAGGGACCAATTTAGCAGGAGCAAGGCAAAGAACAGAAAAGGAAGGGGGGACTTTGTGTCTCCCTCAGATTCAAACGCCCTAGGTAAAATGAAGGGCATGGAGCAGTGTTTATAGGCCAATTTCCATTAATGGCATGCATTGATTTCTTGGTATGGCGAACCCAGGTTAGGTGAAATGTGGAAACCCACACTCGTTTGGATGCTTGGTCAAGGCTCAAATAGAGAAACTAAGTGTGGATCCTGACATGAGGGTGAAAGTTGTGCATCAATCACCACTCAGTGGAAAAACACGAGCAACAACCCGCATGAGGTGACCCGCAGTTGCGGGTCCACGAGGCTTGAGGGATGTCAAGGAAACAGACGAAGGGAAACCCGTAGGGGCATTTTCGTGAAAGAAAAGGACTTAGTGAAAATCAGGTAGGTGAATTTGGTCAGGGGAATTTGATTGTTTGAAGGCACGTGACCAATTTGGGCTTAGAAAAAAGGGGCATGCAAAATGAGATGAGAACAAAAATGACCCGTCAGGAGTGAAAAGAGGGGGTCCCTGCCTTCAACGGGGTGTGTGTGCAAAACATGCACAACAGGAGTCAGTGACAAGGGAGTTAGTGACAAATATATAAAGGGGGGCCTTGACATATCTTGTTTGTTTGTAGAGTCCCTCATCTCAGATCTAGATGGAACTATTGAGGACATACATCTTCCCTCTGAGGACCACTCTTTTGTCCTTGCATCTATTGTTGCTACTTAGTCCATTGGGAACAATTTCTACGAGACATCTTGTTTTTTTGTAGAGTCCCTGATCTCAGATCTAGATGAAACTATTGAGGACATGAATGCTTCTAAGGACTACAGATATTCAATCATCCATTCACCATAAGCATGAACAAACAATGGAAATTTAGTGCAACTTTTAGTTTAGGTCCAGACTAACTTTACATAGCTGTGTATCATCAATAAACAACAAAAAGTATGAACAAGGAAGGTTGTCAACACACAACAAAATTCTTCAAAACCAATGAACAACATTAACTAATCTACTAACAACATGCAAAGCTCATAAACAACAAAATAAATCTACTTAAATTAACTAACTATGGGAGAAGAACCATGCAACATGTAGTTGAAACTCAAGAATTCACCAAAAGCCAATGAACTTCTATTAAAAATTTTCTTTGATTTATGTCTTTTGGATTTAGTCCATTGGGACCAATTTCTACCAGACATATCTTGTTTTTTTGTAGAGTCCCTCATCTCAGATCTAGATGAAACTATTGAGGACATACATCTTCTCTTTGAGGACCACTCTCTTGTCCTTGCATCTACTGTTGCTACTTCAGAGTTTAGAGTTGCTTCTTTGAAAGCTTCCAATAACTTCTTGCAGCAGGATATCTATAGTCTTCCTGATTCAGCTTGGGATGATCTCTTGATAGGTATTTCATACTTGTTTATGGAGACACATATTGTAGATTTGGGAGACACTATTGAGTGTATTCATATTCTCTTTGATAAAGATGATTCTTTTTCAATTGTTGTGAGGGAACACTTCGACCCTGTTGTTCATTCTCTACATGATCATTCCTTACAGTTTGACATCAGTGTGGATACTTTAGATCATCATTTAGATACAACATCTTCATAGTAAAAACTTGAGTCTTTGGATTATGCTCTATATTAGTCTTTAGGAGATTCAAATTTGTCATCTTCAGTAGTGTGGCCTAGAATGCCTGATTTGATTGTGACCACTTTCACCATCATTATGGGGAAACTTGATCCAAATTTAGAGACTTCATACATTTTGCACTTTCTTCCTACATATTCCTTTCAGGACTTGGGAGATAGCTTGCGTACACCTTTGATTGTGTTTCTTCCTAAGGGGATGAATGTTTTTTTATGATCATGGGCCATCTTCTCCATCTAGTTTTGAGCATATATCATTGGATCTCTTTGGGGGAGGATACTTAGTCCTTATTTTCTTCTCTTTCTATTTTGGGGGGATGTTCTCTCTCTATTTGTGGGGGGAGGGATTCTTCTTCCTTGGGTGGAATTCAATATGTAAATGGGTACCTAACATGGCCTCATTTTTCAAGACCCACCATCTTTTACATCCACCTAAGTTTTTCTTAAGGGGGGTGTTGGTGTAGGTTTTTATTTTCCTAGTGGGTTAATTTATTTTCCCTTAGTCCTAGGCTTTTCCTACACTTAATTAAGCTTTCTTAGGATAATAAAGTGAGTTTATGACTAGGAGATAAGTGTGTGGTGTCCCCTTCCTTAAAGGGTGGAACCACTTTCTACTTTTGGTGGCATCCTCCACTTCTTGTGGTTGATTCCTATTGGTTGGATTTTCCACCTACCTCCTCTTCTTAGTTCTATATAAGCTCACTACCTAGCTTGTATTTTTATATCTTCATGCATAGATCGTTTTGGCATGCATCTTTGCATTGTATCTTTTCAACTTGGAAGCTCTTAATGCAATATTGTCACATTGACATTGCATAATCTCTCAGAGTCCTAGTTTGTATTTTATGTTTTTCTAGTTTATGTAACATTGATTTTCTCTTAAAAAGTTCCTTGGGTTATTCAATCTCTTTCAAATTTCTAACAAATCTTTTATGTGTCATATCTACGTTCTTATATTTTTGATGTGTGGGGCCCAACTTTTTTAAGGCCATAACTTTTGATCTAAAAGTCTAATTAAGTTTTCTATTTTATAAATTTTAGAGCTTAAAGAGACCTACAACCCATTATCAAGGAGCTAATGAGTACCCATCTAAAAACATTCAAGGTGAAAAATGATCTCTATGCCGACCCAATAATTTATTTTTTTATTTTATAACTCATTTTTTGTATTTTTAATATTAGGATGGAAGGTTGAGATACATTTTCTAACATTACTTCACTTATTAAGAACCTTGAAATAAAATATGGATTATCGACACTAACAATTATTTTCTAGGGGCCAAGAAACCCATATACTTATGACATCACTTGAACTTGTCTATGCTCATTAGATTTTTCAATGCATCTACAACATTTTCTAAAGTGTTGAATTCCTCTAGCATCACCTTCCCATCCTCTACCATGTCAAAAAAATGGTATTGGACATCAATGTACTTGGTCCTCATATGAAAGGTTTTATTATTTTCTAGATATATGACACTCTAATTGTTACATAAAACTATAAGAGTTCTCTTACTCAACCCCACATCTAAGCATAGTCTCTTAATCAAAATAGATTCTTTGTAGTCATGAATAGCTACCATATACTCAACTTATATTGTAAGAAAATAAACTATAGCATGATATGTATCCAATTAATAGCAACACTAGATAAAGTGATAATGGAACCATTAGTAGATCTCTTGTAGTTAATATAACTTGTCTAGTTTGAATTGAAAAATATACAAATATTCACTCAGTGCTAGTCCCCATCGAATCATCATGAAAAAAATGGATTACTTAGAGATACCTTCCAAGTATTTTAACCTTAATTATCTAGTATTAGCCATAAATGACTAAGGATTCCCATTATTTGGGTAGTGTTTGGTCTAATACGTACCATAGCAAACACCAAGCTCCCAAAAACACTAGTATAAGGTATTGGAGTCATGCCCTCCATCTAATTTGGTAAATTAAAACACCACTTTATAGATAGTTATGTTCCCACTAATATTGGAGCACATAATGGTTTGTAGGTTATTGTGTTGCATATCTCCAATACTAAGCTCACATAATTGCTTTAGCGTGAACAAAGATTTCTACCAACACCACCTCCTCTAATCTCCATACAAAAAGTACATTTGATAGCCCCTAAGTACTTTATTTCTAACCACATTGAAATATGATACTTCAAGTCACAAATCACATCCTCATTGTTACCAAAATAAGAAATTGATCTCCATTCATCTCATACTAGATGTAATGATTTGATTTAGATCTCTCAAAAAATTTGAACCTAACACAAAGGAGTCAAACCAAAGATTATTTACCTTCCTCAACATTGTTTTATAAATTTTTCATGTAGATCTCTTCCTATAAATAATAATGAAGGAAAGTTGTATTCACATCAATTTTATCTTGATATCATAATAAAAAGCTATTGCAATAGATAATAAAAATTAAATGGATGTTAGATTAGCAACTGAAAAGAAAATCTCACCATAATTAATTCCCACAACTTGAGAATATGCCTTCACAACTAGTCTACCTTTATACTTAACATTGTCATTAGATCTAATCTTTATTTTCAATACCCATTTACTACTAATGGTTTTTTGACCATTAGACAAAGGTACATGATTTTTCTTCAATACAATTATCTTCTCATCCATATCTAATGCCTCCATGGTTTTAGAATCATCTTTTTTATAATTAAATAGTAAATACACCTCCAATAAGGAGGATTATACTTGTTCAACTATTTTCTATGCCAAGCGGACCTCTTTAAAATAGTAATGGTTTTTTGACCATTAGACAAAGGTACATGATTTTTTGTTCAACTATTTTCTATGCCAAGCGGACCTCTTTAAAATAGTAAAAAGCTATTGCAATAGATAATAAAAATTAAATGGATGTTAGATTAACAACTGAAAAGAAAATCTCACCATAATTAATTCCCACAACTTGAGAATATGCCTTCACAACTAGTCTACCTTTATACTTAACATTGCCATTAGAACTAATCTTTATTTTCAATACCCATTTACTACTAATGGTTTTTTGACCATCAGACAAAGGTACATGATTTTTCTTCAATACAATTATCTTCTCATCCATATCTAATGCCTCCATGGTTTTAGGATCATCTTTTTTAGTAATTAAATAGTAAATACACCTCCAATAAGGAGGATTATACTTGTTCAACTATTTTCTATACAAAGCGGACCTCTTTAAAATAGTAATGGTTTTTTGACCATTAGACAAAGGTACATGATTTTTTGTTCAACTATTTTCTATGCCAAGCGAACCTCTTTAAAATAGTAAAAAGCTATTGCAATAGATAATAAAAATTAAATGGATGTTAGATTAACAACTGAAAAGAAAATCTCACCATAATTAATTCCCACAACTTGAGAATATGCCTTCACAGCTAGTCTACCTTTATACTTAACATTGTCATTAGAACTAATCTTTATTTTCAATACCCATTTACTACTAATGGTTTTTTGACCATCAGACAAAGGTACATGATTTTTCTTCAATACAATTATCTTCTCATCCATATCTAATGCCTCCATGGTTTTAGGATCATCTTTTTTAGTAATTAAATAGTAAATACACCTCCAATAAGGAGGATTATACTTCAACTATTTTCTATGCCAAGCGGACCTCTTTAAAATAGTAATGGTTTTTTGACCATTAGACAAAGGTACATGATTTTTTGTTCAACTATTTTCTATGCCAAGCGGACCTCTTTAAAATAGTAAAAAGCTATTGCAATAGATAATAAAAATTAAATGGATGTTAGATTAACAACTAAAAAGAAAATCTCACCATAATTAATTCCCACAACTTGAGAATATGCCTTCACAGCTAGTCTACCTTTATACTTAACATTGTCATTAGAACTAATCTTTATTTTCAATACCCATTTACTACTAATGGTTTTTTGACCATCAGACAAAGGTACATGATTTTTCTTCAATACAATTATCTTCTCATCCATATCTAATGCCTCCATGGTTTTAGGATCATTTTTTTTAGTAATTAAATAGTAAATACACCTCCAATAAGGAGGATTATACTTGTTCAACTATTTTCTATGCCAAGCGGACCTCTTTAAAATATAAGGTGGAGGTTCTACCTCCTCTTTGAAACTATCTAAAATATTTGAGCTTTCCTCGTCTTCAATTCCTTCATGATATTTTGGTTCAATATTCATAGTCTTTGGGGCTAGTTGAGCCACATATTTCTTCCTATCTTCATCTAAACCTACAAAGTTGTGGGATAAGGATTAATCTCTCTAAAAAGAACTAAAGGATTGATGGAGAAGTTGTGAAATTTCCAAAAACTAAGCAAGTTAGAATTTGGACTTTAGTTGCACACTTTTTCTCAAAATTCTAACTTTTACATTTGTGCTCTATTTTTCTAACTTCTTAACTTTCCATTTTTTAGAATGAAATAAAAATTCTCAAAATTCCTAACTTTCCAACTCAAATGCTCAGTTGCTTAAAATTCATAACTTTCTAACCTCAATTTTTTTGAGCATTAATGACAGAATTGGTTCCTATAGCTACCCTTGTTAATTACAAGCCAACAATTGCAAACTCCATGGTAGACATTCTTTTTGAATGTGGAAGCATACATGAAGAAAATGAATGGTTTGAGAGAGGGCATACAAGAAGTGTTGTCTTTTAGAATGCAATAATGGTAGGGTATGCAAAATAGATTTGTCTAATTTTTTTTAAAAATTATCACTATCATGTTCCTTGCTTGCACCAATTTGGGAACTTTTGAATCAAGGTATTGACATCCATCAAAACATAAGAGAAAAACTATATATCAAATATTATATTTTTAAATTCTCATGTCTTTAGGTGTGTAGAAAGGGAGTTATACAGAAGGCATCAACTATTTAACAAACTGCCTCAAAGATAAATGATCTCATCAAATGCATGGTTGCAGAACATGCTTAAAATAAATTTATTAAAAAGGGTTTAGAAACTCTTAAGTAAATGCAAGAATGGAGCCATCTAAAAATAACATTCTCCCAACCTACACAAAGTAGGGTTTAGATAATTCATTGATTTCAAAGAAGACATAGTGCCTAATTCAATCAAATGAATAACTTGAAATTTATAGCTTTCTATTTGTCCTTTTGAAAAAGTGATTGTCACTTATTGTAACTAGAAGTTAGAAAATGAATCTTATTTCCATAAAAGTGATGTAAAATGTAACCAAATAAGGTTCATTATTTTCATAACCATTATGTTTCAAAACTTAGTTAGGAAGTGGTTATAAGTTAGTTACAAGATAGTTATTGAAGGAAGCCTATAAATATGAGGTTATTTGTATTGTAAAAAGGGGTGCGGGACTCTAATATAGGGGAAATTTTTGAGAATTTTTTGGAGAAATTGTATAAATAATTTTGGTTTGACACTTTGTACCTAAGGGTTTTTAGAATTTTTTTAATTTCAAAAAGATAATACATAATGCATTTGGCTTGTATGTCCTAGACAAATTTATGAATTATTATTAATGGTTTTTCATATGTCAAATTGGTAATCCTTTTTTTCTTTGTGGAAATCATCTATTATCTATTGAATCATATATAAATCACACAATTGATGTAATGAGCACACTCATATATTATTATCTTGGTTTGAATGTGTTGAAGAAACTTGTCTCCCATGTGTTCAGATTTTTTACACTTCTTTCATTATCATTGCTCATCAAAACACGCTTTATGGTGAAACCCCTTTATAATTTTTCATATCTTATGAAGTCCTAGTTGGTATTAATATGGTTGTTACTAGGGTTTATGTTATTCAATTTACCTTATTTTTTTCCCTTTTCCTTTATGTAATTTCTAGTTAAAAGTACACAAAAACCTAAAAACCCTATTATATGAGGGAGTTCCCCTCTCAAACCGAGAGGAAAGTTGGTACCATAGAACTTATCCAACTATTGGAACATTCGTCACTACCCATCGGGCGAGTCACTTTGAAATATGTAGTGACATTTATATGTTTACCAACATATTTTTGGCTATACTGGGGAAAGAATCGAAGTGTTGGTGCATTTTTTCCTTGGAAATCTAAAGGTACCTTCCATAGAATGAAGGTTGGTGACTCTATTTGGAAGTTATACTCAGAATAATGGTTTTGTATAAAGGAATTTAGAGCCATAACTTGCAGTTGCTTGAATCAAATAGTGACAATGATAGTGATAATGAATATTTTCATTTTTTGATGTACTCATCTCAAAAAAAACTGTTCTTGATGAGCCCAAAAAATCTGAATTCTTAAAGAGCTTCTACAGTGGCATGCAACTGGTTTCTAATAAATTCATCCCTCTTTTCTTCAAAATTTACAAAATATTGAAGAAAAATATAGAAAAGAGACTCATTTTCTTGCTCATGATCATTTACTTGAAACAACAATGGATAATATAGATGATGAGGAAAATGGTCCTTCTCTTGTACCTGTTACTCAATGAAATTACAATCTTGATAACCCAAAGAAAATTCAATTTTGAAAACCTTCTATAATGGCTTGCAACTTGGTCCTAAAAAATACATCCTTATTTACTTCAGATGTTTCAAAATATTGAACAAAAGAATGAGAAGGAGACTTCTTTTCTACAATCTCTTGTTCCTCAAGTGGAATCCACTACTAAAAAATATTCTCAATACAATGAAGATAGTAATGTAGACGATAATTTTTTCTTGAAGATGAACATTTGTTTGATGAAATGCATTGCAATCGATCTGTTATAAATAATTCACCAAGCCATGCATGTGTCAAAGAAGAAGAGATTATGATATCTACCCATAAAAGCACATGCTCACTTAAGGAAGATTGGATAGAAGTGTTGGAGATAGAAAAATAAAATTGTATTGAAATTGTAGTGTAGGAAAATGCAACCCTTGCATTTTAACACTTGTTTGGGCCTGCCTTGCTTTATTTATCCCTATTTATGTCTTAATTGGTCCTATTTTGCATCCACAAGCCTAATAAACTATATCTTTTTATGGATACTCTTGAAAAACATCAATGGATAAATGATAATTAAACGATTATGGTTGTGTGTCCTTGATTTTTGGGTTGAGACTAAGGCACCACCTAGGGAATCTTTACCCCCCAAAGGTCTTGATACCTTGATTTAAATGGCACCTTAAATAGGCCCCTTTTTTGAGTCTGTGCCCCAAGTTTCATGCCTCAGGACTAAGATGCCACCTAGGGAATTTTAGTCCCCCTTAGGTTATTTTTGGGATTTAATTTCAAATTCTGGCAAGATTTAGCTTCCTTTAATTAATAAATTCATATGTCAGCTTGTTGTGGTGTAATTTCAAGATATTAAGCATGGATAAGTATAAATACAAGGTTCCTTTCTCTCATTTTCATATATCTAATAAATCTAAGCAATCCAAGCACTCTGAGCATCCAAGCATTCAAGTATTCAAGCATTCAAGCATTCAAGAGCAATTCATCAAGAATTTGGAGCCATCATCAAGATTCAAGTATCATATCAAGGATATCATGGCATCATGTTTGTTATTGTGCTAATAATTGTGATGTAGGGTTTATGATTCAAGCAAGTGTTTCATCCAAGATCAACATCATTCAAGCAAGAGTCAAGAACCACATCCATTGCAGCCATTTCAAGCATATTTGTAGCACCTTATTACAAGGGTTTGGTGAGTTGCAACATAGAACTTTGTTCATTCATCATTTCCCTTCATTATTCTATTTCATTTCAAGGTTTAATTACCAACAAGGGGTTTGACTAAGGCAAACCCCCATTTACTAACAATCAACAAGTTTTCCCTCTCTTGTGTGTTTGTGATTGTAGATTTAGGTTGAAGACTTGAAGATCACTTGAAGTGAAAAGTTGCAAAGTTGCATTGCAAAGTTGTCATCTTCACAAAAACTCACCTACAAGACAAATCTAGAAGTTTTAGGACCTGAGATTTAAGAAGAAGGAAGTGCAAACATCAAGCCTCAGGACCACATTCAGAGATTCTACAAATTCAGATAGGGACTAAAATGGTAGTAAGGGTGTATTAGTCCTCCTAGTGGAATTTTGCAAAGATTCTTTTGGATCCTATTCCAACATCCAAAGATTTTGCATTAACCCCAAAAAACAACAGCGAGACTAATAAGACAGTAAGGGCATCTTAGTCCTCCTTGACATATTTTGATAGCTTCTTTGCATTTCCAAAATCCTTATTACATTTCCATACTACCTAGGTACACATACCCTAACTTGCTATTGCATAATTTCATCATTTGCATTCATCCTTTAGGTTGCATTACTAGGTTTTGTAAGTTGAATGTTAAGTTGTCTTTTCCAACCTTTTGCTTGGTGATGAACCCTTCAAAGCCTTAAAAAACCCCTCCTAGGCCTCACTTGTTGAGAATTGACTCACCCTTTGGGTTGATATTCAATCCAATTTGGATCCTAGGACATAATTGAATGACCTAACAAGAATAGTGGGCACATCCCCCCACCTATTTTCCGTACGGTTCATTTTGGTGAACCCTACTTCTTTTTAGAGCATTCATTTTTTGATTTGGAGTTCATTAAAATTCCTAGATCTAGGTTGCATTCATTCTTGCATTGTATCTTGTATTAGTGAAAGTACATCTAGGGTTTCTTGCATCTTGCATTAGTGAAAGTGCATCTAGGGTTTCTCACATTTGCATTAGTGTAAGTGCATATAGGTTGCATTTTTTCTTTCCTACATCAATTTATCTCATTGCAAAACTGAAAAAGTGCATTGTCAATCATCCTAATTGCATTTAGGAACATTGTTATTGCATTCAAATTTGAAAAAATTGCATTCAACTTTGCATTCAATTGCTTGCAATTAGTCACTTTTTCTTGCATTCATTTACATATTTTTTTGTTTCTAAACATCAGGTCCCTGAGTAGGCAACCTAGGAACACTGTTATCAACTTAGAATTCGCTATTTTTCTGAGAAAAACCTCTGCTAGGACTAAAACGCCCTTCCTGGCATCTTAGTCCTTTTGTGGGTTTCTGGTTTAGAACCCTGTTTGTACTACTTGCTTTTTGTTTTACTTTTTGGAACTTCAAATCTCACCAATAGGACGAAGATGCCCTTACTGGCATCTTAGTCCTTGTTGACTTTGACTTTGTAGTTTTCAGGGTTTAAAATTTCTTTTTTGTGCTTTTGTTTACTGCTTTTAGCTTTCTGTTATAGTTTGCAGAATTGTTGTTATTTCAATTTCTTTCATTTCAAGTGTATTTCAAAATAATTTCAATTACAATCATCCTTAGATCTGAAAATTCTCACACTTCTGAAAGTTTGCATAATATGGATAAAAATACTTTTCACTTTTGCATATACAATGTTTACATTCATAAAACTTTGCATAAGTTTGATAAAAGTGCTTTTCATTTTTGCATATACATTGTTTGCATTCTTAAAGTTTTGCATACATTGGGTAAACATGTTTTGCATCTTTGGATATACATTGTTTACATTCTTAAAGCATTGCATAGGATGGTTAGAAGCACTTTTCATTTTTATTCGAACAATGTTAGTCCCTTACCTTTCTAGGCACGCTAAGAAAAAGTTCATATCCCCTCCCTATGAGAGTGTTCTAGTGAAAGAGAATACATCCTTGGACAATCCTAACGATCATATTCGTTCTTCTCCTAATATCTCTCCTATTTGTGAAGAAGATATTTTGGTGTTAGAAGAACCAATCAATGAGAGTTTCGAGCGTCCTAGTTGTTTCTCTCCTTCTACCTCTCTTAGTGGACAAGACATTGATGACCCTCTTTAAGATCCTTCCCCTACCTATCCTATTTTGGAAGACATTAGGGAACAAAGGAATGAAACCATAAATGATCATGAAAATCATACTTGTTCTTCTCTTAGTATCTCTCCTAGTTGTGAAGAAGATACTTTAATCGATGAAGGTCATGAGAATCTTATGTGTCTCTCTTCCCCTAGGGAAAACATTATGGAACAAGACAACAACATCATTGATGAACAAGACAATTCAAACATTGATAACTCCCTTACATGCGATGAAGCCATCTTAGAAGAACCAATCCTTAAATGTGAAGAACATTTGGTTGTAGTTCTCCTAAAAACTCTCCAACTAGGGAAGATATAATGATGGAAGAAAATGAGAACATTGAAAATTTAGTAATTCCTTAGATGAAGATGATGAAGTGACATTAGACTCCCCTTCACTAAGAGATCATGAAAATAAGGATAAGTATTATGAGGTTATACACATTAGATACCCCTTTAATTACTCTCCCAAACCTAAACTTATCATTTATCCACCTTCTCAAAAACCACAAGTTCAAGACAAACCCGTCCTTATCCTTGAACCACCTAAGAACAATGTTTCATAGCAATTAAGTTAAAATAATATTGCTCATACATACAACACTAGGAACAACCCACAACCAAGAAAAAAAATTCAACATCCCTCCCTTTACCTAATCCCATTTTTCCTAGTGCTCCTGGTTTAACTTTGCATAGTGGGAATGAGTATGATATTGTTGAACAACTTAAGAATACTCTTGCGAAGATATCCCTGTGGGACCTAATTCATAATTCACCTAATTATCACACTATGCTTCAAAAAACCTTGCAACAGGTTGTGGTTCCCTCTAGTGCAAACCCAAATGACATAGCAACCCTTATTCAAGGAATAAATGCTAACATTGTTTTCCACCAAAGCGAGCTCCCTCCTTTGGAAGTGCAAAAACAACACAAAAATTTCATAATAATATCTCAATATAAAAGTGCAGGGATAAAGAAAACCCTTGTTGACAATGGCTCAACCCTTAATATGTGTAGTGTGACCCTTTTGGATAGGCTTGGCATCGATAAATCAAAAAATCAACCTGAATATTTATCTATTGAGGGATTTGACAATATCATAAAACAATTGCTTGGTGTGATCACTTTACCTATTATAGCTAGAAAGACCACATTAGAAACATCAATCCATGTTATGCCTCACAATCTTTCAAACAATATCCTTTTAGGTAGAAAGTGGATTCATGCAATGAATGGGGTTCCTTCTACTCTTCATCGTAAAATGAAGTATGTCTACAACAACAACATGTACACACTCAAAGCTGACCTTGACCCAAATAGTTGTTTGAACATTGAGAAAAACAAGGAGAATCCTTTGGCAACATTAACACCAAATACACAAGTGGAACCCATGCAACAAAAAGACAAAGAAAAACACGTTAAGGAAGTCACGAGGCTATTAGAAGATGATTGGGGTTCCTTAGACTTCAAACCTACATTCATGGTTGAATAAAAGATCATAAACAAAGACTCTAAAAAAGGAAAATAAAAAGTGGTAATGTCAACGCAAAATTCAGACGACCCTTTGAAAGCATCCACCTTAACCACTTTAGAAGAAAAAGAAAAATATACAAAAAACTTCAACGAAACTGACTATCAACAACCACCGAATCCAAAAGAGATGAAGAAACTTTATGGAAAAGGTTATGAAATGATGAAACAAGTTGGTTATAGTGGAAAAGGATGTGGTGCTAGAGAACAAGGTATCTATGTCGCTATAGAGCCTCAAATGCAAGCAAAGACTAGTGGTCTTGGTTATTGTCCTTCGATAGAAATAAAAAAGCCTTCATCAACACTCTCACAAAAGATTCCTCTAAGCCGACCTTAACAATAGTGCATCCTGAATTGATAGACACTAATGGCCTTTATTGTTATCATTTGAAAGAAATAGAGAAGTCCTCACTTAAAATTAATGTCATCATGCAAAACACCAATGATTTGAATTCGTTAGATTTTAAACCTTCCTTTAAAGAAGAGAGTACAAATCTTGCAATCTAAAGTGTCTTTTGTAAGTATGACATCATGTACTAAGCAAGAGATATCATTGTTGCAAAATAAATAACCATTTTCCACTTTTGATCAAGAGGGTATATTGTCAAGACTCCTCCAAGATCGTTTGATATCCCTCCCTCCAAGAACACAAAATAAATTTTACTACAAGAATTCATTTTGTGCATATCATAGAGTTCATGGTCATTCTACTAATGAATGTAAGGCTTTGAGTAGTAAAATCCAACATCTTAAGGAGTTTGGTGCTCTTCCTTATGTGGGGGCACCTAATTCCTCTAATTGATACGGATTTTCACTCTAGCATGTTTCTCATCAATCATTTCGGTTCATCCTTGTCCTGCAATAAGTGGGGGCAAGGGGTTAGGAAGCCTTGTCCTCATATGTCATTTGTCTCTTTTGGCTAGTCGACCACCTTTCATGTATATATACTTGAGCAAGCTTTGGATGTGGATGACATGCCTTAAGTTGGATCACATGTGACGTAATGAGTTATACATTTTGGGGGCAATCCCTTCCCTTCTCATGACATAGCTTATTGGAAACATATGACTTGGCATAGGGCTTTCCGAATAAGCTCTCATGTCTCTTTCTACTTTAAAGCAATTGCTCACAACAATGGTGTTAGCAATTGCTTTAAAGTGGGGGCATACATCGACACTCATGTTTCATTGTGCAATTTGTTTTCTTCTTGCGATGTGTTCCTTTCTTGGTGGTGTCATTGGGTTTGATTTCCTTTGAGAGCATGATATTTAGGTTGAAGACTTGAAGATCACTTGAAGTGAAAAGTTGCAAAGTTGTCATCTTCACAAAAACTCACCTATAGGCTAGATCTAGAAGTTTCAGGACCTGAAATTTGAGAAGAAGGAAGTGCAGACATCAAGCCTCAGGACCACATTCAGAGATTCCAAAAATTCAAATCAAGACTAAGATAGTAGTAAGGGCTTCTTAGTCCTCCAAGCAAAATTTTGTAGAGATTCTTTTGGATCCTGTTTTGGCATCCAAAGGTTCCACATCTGCCCCAAAAAACAACAAGGAGACTAATAAGGCAGTAAGGGCATCTTAGTCCTACCTGACATATTTTAATAGCTTCTTTGCATTTCCAGAATCCTTATTACATTTCTAGACTTCCCAGGTACACATATCCTAACTTGTTGCATAATTTCATCATTTTCATTCATCATTTAGCTTGCATTCTAGGTTTTGTGAGTTGAATGTTAAGTTGTTTTTTCCAAGCTTTTACTTGATGGTGAACCCTTCAAAGCCTAAAAGAACCCCTCCTAGGCCTCCCTTGTTGAGAATTGACTCACCCTTTGGGTTGATAGTCAATCCAATTTGGATCCTAGGACATAATTGAATGACCTAAGGAGAATAGTGGGCACATCCCCCCACCTATTTTCTTTACGGTTCAAAAATACATTCCATTAGTGAGTCAATTGAAAAATAAATCTTAGAACAACTTGAAGGAAAAGAACATGAAGAAGATCCATCAAAAGTTCTCTCAACATGCATGTAGCCCAAGTTTAAAGACAAATATGGTGATAGAAAACTTCAAGATGAAACTCATGAAGTTTTCATTGCCACTCAAGGTGTCTTGATGCTTCATATGATGACTTTATTTTCAGAGAAGATGTCTTTATTCCTTCACCACTGATCATCGAAGAGGAAAGACCTATTGATGAAATTGAAGGTATAGCTTCATCCATTTATTCTTTTTCACAATCATTAAGCAATAAAATTCCTGAGTTAGTTGTATTAAAATAAAATCAAGTCTCATTTTTGGAAAATGATTACATGACATCTAAGGAAAATATCCATGAGATAATCTTATATTCTAAAGATGTTAGTAATATCAATGAAATAAATGCTATGTTTAAGGATGATGAAATACATAATGACAAACTATTTTTGTAGATGAGTGAAACTATTGCAAATCATAATGAAGAGTTAAATAGGAAAAGTGAAAAATGTGATTGGTATAATGAGGTTCAAAAGTATGCTCAACTTCATGAAACCTTTGATCTTATTTATTATCCTAAAAAATTTAGAAAATGACTTTCTTTATAATGCAATATTTTCTCATATTCTTATTCATAGTCATTAGCCCTCCTAGGGGAATTTCATACAACCAAAGAAACTTTTATCCTTGAGGTGGTCAAACCAATTGAAGAAATTCATTTTACAATATATCATTCACAAGAAGAGGACAACTGTATAAAGGTAGAATCTCATCTTGTAAAGGAATGCAAACTTGATGAAATATGTTGTGATCAAGGGAATTAAAAATGTGAAGAGGAGACCAAAGGGATCTCTATTATAGTGGACATACAATCAAAATTCAAAAACGAAGGATTTAATAGAATGTTTATCCAAAATATATTTCTTCTCATGAGTATCAATCTTCAAGAAATAATCCTCATTACATGGACTCATTAGAGCATGCATGTATCAAAAATAAAATAGCTTCTATAAGTTACCATGATGACATAGGTAGAATACAAGTTCAAAAAGGAATGGAAGATAAAAATCACCTTATACAAGTTGAGCTTGATGGGAAATCATATTCAAATTTGAACCATTATTTAGAATGCCCAATTGAAATCACATCACATTTGAAAGAAAAATATTGTCAAGTATTGAAGAAGCAAAAGATTATTGGTGACCAATCAAGAAAAATCCAAGAAGATGGTTTGTCTCATGGTGTTCCTATTCCTAGCTTTGATATATTGGATAAAGATATTTATTAATTTGGAAATCTCTTTTATACTAATCCATTGATTGAAATGAAGATTCAAGCCATCCAATAACATAACCAAATTGTCAAAGGAGCATTAAAATATCAAAGTTACAATACTTCAGCTCATACAAGAAGTGATTAATAACATGCAAGAGGAGGTCAATTTGATTTCATATTTAGATATTTGCAATGAAAAATGGTTGTTTGGATATTTTTTTGCACCTAAGGAAGCTACACATACCAAAAATGTCAAGATTAAAGAGAAGGGAACAAAGTTAAAATTAAGTGCACAGGTACTTCAAGGTTGTCATCCATTATTTTTCCATGACATCTATTTCCCTTGCCGGTCCATGGGTTTGCTTGATCATTCTAGAGAAGTTTGAGGTAGGGGCACCTACCATGTACATAAGTTAAGTAGGAGATTTTTTGTGTGTGTTCATTTTTCCTTTGTGTCCTTTGTGTCATCTATCCCATTTTGGCTTGTGTCTAGTCTTTTTGATAAATCTCTTAAATGTTGTTTCCCCTTGACTTTGTTGCCCAATGATTAAGGCATTGATCATTTGTAAAGATTTTGGGTTCATCTTGTGTCCTTTTTAGTCCTTGTCCCCAACTAGAGCCAATTGTTACCCTTATTTTTTACTAGCTCAATTTTTAAAATTTTGTATTGAACTTATTATTAGGTTGATCTGTGCATTGTCAAGTTATCATCCAAAAACCTTTTTCGTAAGTAGTTGATTTGCGTCTTGCTTGTATAGTTTATTGAACATTTCTAAAAAAATCACAACCCCACTTGATTGAAAAAGCTTAGTGATGTCAAACTCCATATTCCATACCAAATCGAAGAATGCTTATTCATTGTTCCATTTGTACCTAAAATTAACTATGGGCATTGGCAAAAATTGTGAAAATTATTAAATTTCAAAAACTATGAAATTTCATGTAAATCTATTTTAAGGTGATGATTCTGATGATGTCATGATGAATATGGTCATTTTTTGCATCAATCCATCTCTTGGGTTCTGCGATATTAAAGTTTCAATGTTTTATGATCGAATTATATAAAATATTAAATTAAAGGTTTAATTCAGCCAAAATGAAATTATATTTTTGGGTTTTTCTCATAATGGCATTTTTATCAACTTGGCGAAATTTCATAGAAAAGTGTTAATTTAGTAGAAATTAATGTTTGTTTTTCGCTCGCAATCTTTGGAGCCCGTTAGGAATTTATCAATGTACTCATGAGATTAAATACTTTCAAAAGACATGGTTTCATGAGCAGAGTAGTAGGCCAAAGAACTAAAAAACAAGTTGGATCGACTGAAAGAAATAAAGAATTGATAGATAAATTGTGAAATTGCCTTAAAATAAGCAAGTTAGAATTTAGACTTTAGTTGCACACTTTTTCTCAAACTTCTAGCCTATGCTTACGTGCTCTATTTTTCTAACTTCTTAACTTGCTTGTTTTTGAAAATTAAAAAAAAAATGATCAAATTCTCAAAATTCTCAACTTTCTAACCTCAATTATGGGAGTTTTGATTCCTATAACTACCCCTTTGAATTACAAGCCAACGATTGCAAATGCCATGGAAGACATGCTCGTTGAATGTGGATGCATACATGAATTAATTTGAGAGAGGGCATCCAAGAAGTTTTGTCTCTTAGAATGAAATAATGGCAGGGTATACAAAATAAAAATGTCTGAAAAGTTTTAGAAATTATCACTAATGTGTTCCTTGCTTGCATTAATTTGGGAGCTTTTGAATGAAGGTATTGAAATCCATCAAAGCAAAAGGGAAGAAATGTATATCAAATATTATATTTTGAAATGCTCTGGTTTGTAGGTGTGTAGAAAGGGAAGAAAACACAAGGCATCGACTATTTGACAAACTGCCTCAAAGGTAAATGATCTCATCAAATGTATCGTCGCAGAATATGGTCAAAATAGATTCGTTGAAAAGGGTTTCGAAACTCTGAAGTGAATGCAAGCATGGAGTTGTCTAAAAAGAAAATCCTCCCAACCTACGTAAAGCATGGTAAATTTTTGAAAGAACTCCTTCAAGAGATGTCATTTCAAAGGATGCAATGATTGAGGGATGTGAACAAGATAGATTTGTTGAATCTAGGCATCAAAAACTTTCAAGAAAATGTGATGAGCATGTGTAAAGTAAACTTCCTTGAGCTCTGCTAGTATTCTCCCTATGCGTACCCAAGTGAAAGCTTCATAACAATGTATGGACCTCCATCAAAGCATAATGTAATGCAGGATTTTATGAGATGTTGTAATTACAGCTAAACCATACTTTGTAATAGCTTTAAAAATTGTATCACACCAGATTGAAGTAGTTGTGGGGAGATTCGATTCAATTTGTTGTGCTCTAGTAGACTTATATGCAAAATATGGAAGCATGGTCAAGGCAAGTGAATTGTTTGAAAGCATATATTTACATGGAATGCAAATCCTAGAGTATGCACAAAATGAATTTATTGAAATTCCTTTAGAAAATTCCCAAGCAAAGGCAATTGTAGGTGTACTACTAATACTCTATAATCTTTGCCAATATTCTTGCTACCTGCGCCAAAATGAGCACTTTGTAACTGGTTGTAGGCATCCACCAAAGCATAATGCATAGAATAATTTTGTTAGAAGTAGTATTTGTGAATGCTTTGGTAAACATGCATGTAAAATGTGGAATCATGGCTAAGGCTTGCGACCAGTTCTATTTGACAGAAAGTCTCAAAGAGATGTCATCTCATGGAATGATGCACTATAGACTATGTGCAAAATGGATTATTGAAATGTCTTTAGAAACTTTCAAAGAAAAATGCTTTGGGCAGGCGTAAAACCAAATTTTACAACGTTGGCCATTATTTGCAAACTCTGAGCAGCACTAGAACTCCAATATTCTTGATCTTATTTATGTTTATTGTGAATGAATTGAAAGAGTAGACACAAAAATGGTTTTAATACAAATGCATGCAAAGTAGGGAAACATGCACAAAACATGTGAACTGTTTGGTAGAAAGCCCACCATCTCATGTAATGCCATGATTGCAGGGCTTACAATATAATGGATTTGTTGAAAAAGTTTTAAAAACTTTCAAGTCAATTCACCCCTTGGATATGCCGCCTATGCCAAAATGGAAAATTTTAAATTGGACATATATGCAAAATCTACAAGCATCGACAAAGTGTGCCAACCGTTTGGAAAAATGCCTCAAAGAAATGTAGGCTCATGGATTGTAATGATCACAAGATATGCACATAACAGACTTGTTGAAAATGCTTTCAACATTTTCAAGAAAATGTGATTGGAAAATATAATATATTTCCCTCTCAAAAAGAGTCGTTAAGGGTGTGGTTAGGTGGTCAAGTCGCTTGGTTGTAGTGACAACCACTAGGGTTCAAACCCTCACTGGACCAAAGTGCTTGCAGACCTTGTGCCTTTACTGGGCCAATCCGCTCGTGGATTTGATAGTATCTTGTGGTTTCTTGTACCCAGTTCATAGCTCCGATCTAAAACATTTACCCCTAATAATATGGATGCATTGCACCTTAAAAAAAAAAAAAAAATCCCTCTCACAAAGAATAATTTAGCTTTAATTTAGCTTTCTTTGTTGATTTTCAGTTGGCACCACACATTCTACTTATTACACATATATGCAATTATTGCAAACCTGCATTCTCCAAAACGCACTATCCAAAGAACGCCAACTGTTTAAAATAATTCTTCAAGAGGAATGTGGATACCATCGTTTTAAATATGGTTTTATGTTTTTGTGGAAATTTTGGTGAAGCTGCAAGCATTTTTTCATGGATATTTGGTGAGAAAGAAGGAAGATGTTATTTTATATTTCATGCATTCCCCACTTCAAATTCAAGCCTGGAGTTTTAATGTGGTCAATGGGGAAATATGGGAGGAGGAACGTCACAGCTTATGATATATCTAGTTTATGATTTGATTCACAAATCCATAAAGCTCCATGAGCTTCACAGCATGGTGTATTTATTTCCTTATAATTAGAATGATGTTCATTCACATGCGATTTATTGTGGGCATCAGGTAAATTCACCGTCAGCAATTCACTTGGGAAAATCCACCGCCAATAATTTACTGCAGGAAAATTCACGGCCATGACAAATTCACCTCAAGGAAAATTCACCACCAGCAATTCACCTGCATTAACATTTTTTAATATATATTTCTAAAAAAATTTATTCTTTTGCAATTTTTTTTTGAAAGTTTTGGAAATATATTAAAAAATGTTAATGCCATTAATTTTCCATGGCGGTGAATTGCTGGTGGTGAATTTTCCTTGAGGTAAATTTGTCATGACGGTGAATTTTCCCGCGGTGAATTATTGACAGTGAATTTTCCCACGATGAATTGCTGACGGTGAATTTTCCTAAAGCCTTTATTGTGGTCATCGTCAGGATGGTAACTATGCAACTCTTCATAAACGTGGAGAAAAGGCAGAAGATATTTTGTCAAAGGTTGTCTGACATGCTGTCAAGAAATATAGAGTTTGGATCTTGGATCTCCCCTATGGATATTATTTTGAAGTAGAAATTACCATAGACAATATGAATGCGTAGTATTTCTTTGATAGATTTGATTTATATATTCATACTGCGGGCATATTTGCATCTACATTTGGGCTTTCCAACTTCGTAACCCATCCATTTAGCGAAGTAATGTTTGAAATTATAGCATTAAGTATGGAATGAGAAGATGAATATGAGTTTTCTAGATTGTTTAGACTTTGGGTAGAGTTTTCTATGTGTAGTTAGGAAAGGAAAATTCATTGAGCCTCTCTATTATAGTCAGACTGATCTTCTCCATATTTGAGCAAGAATCTTGCGGCCTCACCTTTGAAATAGCTCCTTTGTATTTGGAAGGTCATTGTGGGATAGTCCTTGGAATGATAGGAGCTGAGGGTAACCTGGGATCAAAGGTAATATAGCTTTTGTTCTTCCTTAACTTCAACTATTCCACCAAGATTGGAATTAGCTTGATGGGTGTCGTGATCATTGCTTGCACATTGTTATTGTTGGGCTTGTATTTTCTATAGTGAGTAGGAAATGGTGACCTTCACAACTAAAAGCAGCCTTAGTAATGAGGACTCTACAAATCTTGAGAGATGAAAACAAAGTGGTGCTCTATTCCAGGTGCTTTCTGAGCTTTCAAAGTAGCTGAGATATCCAATCCTAATATGCAGAGTTCTATGTCATTGTTCTATGGTTGAAAATTCGAACATTTACATTATTGTAATCTTTGAATCTGATAGAGGACATCAATATTGTTACACCTTTACATGAAAGGAAACTGTATGGTTAATGGTAACACTGATCTAAAGTTGAATATACAGTTTTTTTTTTTTTTTTTTTTAGCATAAGGGGTTTACATCTCAAAATGATATTCCATATGTTTGTGTGAATAAGGTTTCTTACTTAACCAGTTTATTTAGTAGGTTTCTAGAAGTCTTAGGTGTCATGTGATCTTATCATGTCATTTGATACTTGTTTCTTAGATCATTTAATATTTGATGAGTTAGTTATCTCATCCTAAGACATAGGACTAAGACACTTTTCATGATCTTGTTTAATCCTATGTATCACCTTGGCTATATAACCAAGGGTCTCTATATATTGTATATCAATATTTCTACTTCCATTACTTGATAGGAATACAATTTATTCTTGTCATATAGATATTCTCTCTTTGTTCTTTCTATTTGGCCTCTAGATCTTGGTGGCCTCTAGATCTTGGATGGCTATCTCCATAGCCAACTCTTACACCATGGATATTATAATCAAAACAACTTCTAGTGCAACATTTGATATTTCCTATGTTTTTATCAAAAGAGTTATATTTGGTGATCAAAATTGATAGAATAATGAAGGTTCAAGCTTTGGTCGGGGTGAACATCCTCAAAGGTCAAGTTGTTGATTATTAGATCTCAAGTTTGAATGGATAATTCATTGATTGCGAAGAAGACACGTTGCCTACCTCAGTCAAACTCATAACTTGAAATTTATAGGCTTATATTTTTCTTTTGTAAAAGTGACTATGTCACTTATTCTAACTAGAAGTTAGAAAATGAATCTTATTTCTAGAAAAGTGATGTAAAATGTAACCAAATAAGGTTCATTATTTTCATAACTATTATGTTTCAAAAAGTAGTTAGGAAGTCGTTACAAGAAAGTTATTGAAGGAAGCCAATAAATATATTTGAGACATTCTTAGAGAAATTGTATAAAGAATTTTGGTTTGACACTTTGTACCTAAGAGTTTTTGGGATTATATAATTTCAAAAATATAATACATAATGCATTTGGTTTGTATGTCCTAGATGTATTTCTAAATTATTATTATTGTTTTTTCATATGTCAAATTGGTAATCCATTTTTTCTTTGTGGAAGTCAACTATTATCTATTGAAACATATATAAATCATGCAATTGATGTAATAATCACACTCATATCTTGGTATCTTGGTTTGAATGTGTTGAAGCAACTTGTCTCCTAATGTGTTGAGATTTGTTACACTTATTTCACTATTGTTACACATCAAAACATGCTTTGTGGTGAAACCCCTTTGCAATTTGCCATATATTGTGAAGTCCTAGTTGGTATTTGTATGTCTATCACTAGGGTTTCTTTTATTCAATTTCCTTTAGTTATTCTCTTTTGCTTTATGTGCTTTCTAGTTAAAATTGCACAACAACCCTAAAAACCCCTATTGTACAAAAGAGTTGACTCGCTCAAATATAGAGGAAAGTTGTTCTAGTCCAGTAACAACTTATCCAACTATTGGAACATTTGTCACTACTTGTTGGGTGAGTCACTTTGAAATCTACAATGATAATTCTATTTACCAATAACTAGGTGGTACAATGTTATGGTATTGGGGAGTGTTGGATAGAGGTGCTTGTGAAAGGTATGATGCATATGGAGGTTCTTGGTTATTATTCATGGTGATGGTGTTCTTATGTGGATTATTGTTTTGGTATAATGGATTTTTGATATGTAAAGTATATGGTGGTATAGACATGCAAAAATGCCTAACTCATATCACACATCCGTGATCTTGTATTTTTCATCATTTCCATCATTAACATTGTATTTTTATCACTTGCATCACTAATTTACTTTTTAATATTATTTCTCATTAATTATCCTAATTTCCTCTATTAATTAAATAATTTTGAATTATTTAATTAATTCATCATATTTTACTAATTTTTCTCTTATCTCTCCTAATTGAATAATTTTAATTATTTAATTGGTCATAATCTAATTTTCCTCTAATATCTCATGATTAAATAATCTTGAATTATTTAATCATCTAATTCCCTTCCACTTGCAAGGAATATTATTTATTAACAAGGAATATCTTAATCCTCCATAATTAAATAATCTTGGATTATTTAATTGTTCTTATTTCCCTCTCAAAGGAATATTCTCATGGAATATTCTTTTTTAAAATATCTCAAAATATCTTAACTTTCTCATTCATTCTTAATCATTCATTTTCTTGATCTAATCTTCACCCTTCATTTCAAAATATCTTAAACCAATTTCCTTAAATTGTGGAGATATTTTGAGTTCAAATCAATCTTGATCCTTGATTCTCCTTGATCTACTCTTATCCCTTGATCTCAAGATCTACTCTCAACTATTGATCCAAGTCTTGAAAATATATAAAACATCCCTCATTCCTTCATAATCAACACCTAGAATTCTTTGAGCACATTCATATCATTTGAGCATTTGAACATTGTCATCATCTAGGTCATCATTTCATGCTTTTGCAATCATGGGAGCTAATGAATTGAGCAATCCAACACACCATCTACCATTCAAAATGGAATGAGAGGCTTGCACTTGTTTGATTTCATGTTTTTGAATTGGGTTTTCATTGTATATGCTGATTTATAACCTTGTTTGCATTCTATTCCATTTGTAAGTGGGATTTGATCATTTTCTTGAATTGGGTATTGTGAATTCTAACCCTTTCTTGAATAATTCATGTTTCATTTCCATTTTCCACTAACCCCACTTCACTTTTTGGCATGCCCGGTGGGATCGATGTCCTTGATTTGATCTTTTCTTGTCAAGTTTTGATAGTATATAGGTTATAGTGGCATGTATGGTTGTTATAGATTATTGTGTTTGTTGATTTTGCTGCATTTGACAAGGTCACAGTGACATGTTCAACACACGGATCAGTGTTTTTGAGTATTTTAATGTATTTTATTACTTTATTTGTAGGGTTTATTGATAGATTGGTGCTTCTACATGGATCGTCGTGAGTTACAGAGCCATGTATGCACATTTCATCATGTATGCTACATATTTCCATGTCTATCTGAGATCACAGTAATGCATTTGCGGTGTTGCCACCTCTAACTGTTTTACCATGTTTACTTTCTATCAACTTGTCTTTCTAATTTTTGCAAATTTTTAGTTTGACCTAACCCTAACCCTAATGTGCTATGTCTATTGTTTGTGTTTCTGATATGACTTGTTTATGCAACATTCATTGGGTGAAGATAATTTGAAACTACTAACTCATTTGTGGTGTAGGGTTTCGATCGATCCAAGACACATAATCTCAAACTACAAATCTAGTTTTCTTGTAGGTTTCCTTGTCAAATAAGATTATCATTCAAAATTGTATGCTTATTGATTGCCAGATTAAATCACATTTTCAAGTTGGTGATCTAAAATTAACTTGATTTTTGTGTTTGGTAGACTTGAGTGTACGTATCCTCTCCCCTTGTGCTTCATGTGATCTTGGGTGATGATAAATACCTCTAGTTCACACTTTATTTCTTGTACACCGAAGGAGTTGTCTACGTATCCTCTCCCCTTGTACTACGTGCAATCTTGGGTGATGAGAAATAGAAACGTGAATCCTTCCTTTATTATTGGGAGGCCTACATAGGGATTTCATCACCCTAGGGTTTGACCTCAAGCACATTTTTTTTGGTGGGCTATATAAAGGGGTGAGAGTGAAAGTTGTAGCTCTATCCACTCATGACTTTCCAAGCATTCCTTTGTGGTCCTAGGTGATTCCAAACATAGGGATTGGAGATTTCAATATTACACTTGTGTAGGCAGTGGTGTTCATGGAGTTCTACCCACTACAAACCCTTGTTAGTAGAAGCCTAAGACTTTTTGGTCATCAATCTATAGTGGTGCAACATGATAACATCATCATGTAAAGTTACTCACCATGTACTATCCTTAGTTGAGGTGATTTGGTGTCTTGTTAGGAATTCATCCTTTCAAGGCAAGCAGTGTCAAAGTGGTACATGATCTTGGCATACCCTAGTCACCCACTTCTTGGTTTGGTATTAACACATAAGTGTGGTGAGCCTACTATAGTGAGATAACCTTTATTACTAGCTAGGTTGTGCTTATCTAACGTGTTTTTGAGTTATACTAGTGAGCTTTGTGGTAGAAAGGTTGTGAAAATAATTTATCACCTTGGGGTTAGTCCTTCCTTTTATGTGTACTATTTGTATCACTTGCTTTAAAACATAACATAGACTTTTAAGCATCAAATTTGCCAAAACTTTCACCGATCACTAATAGTCATAGAAACCCATATTTTCCTATCATGAATTACTACTTTTGTATAGATTATAGCTTCAGTCTAGAGACATATTACCACTTTTGTCACCCAAATCATCACTATTTCTTATTCTTCTGCATCTACTTACCCTTTATGTCACTAGTCTAAATCTGCATATTATCGCTTTTGAATACATTGTTGCATCTGCTCTTTGCATATTGTTTCTTTTGCCTACATTGATGTGTTTGCTCTAGGGGCAGCATGACACATTTGTATAGATTGCCACAATTTCCTATAACATTTTTTCATCTCATACCTACAAACTTTATGATCTTAGAACTATAATGACCTGTCATCCTAGAACTAGAAACATCTATCAAAATATACCTAATAGTCCTTTTCATCCCCACACATCAAAACTATCTTTTCAACTTGGTATTCCTAGGAAATGTCATCATAACATTTTGGAAAAAAACATCAACCTTATAAAACATCCTTAGTCATCAACAACCTCAAAAAAACATCAAACTTATTAGACCATCCTCAATATCCTTTGATCAAAACATCAAATCAACCTTTTGGACATCAACCTATCATCTTGCTAGTATCTTTTGATCTCATTTATTTGCATCTTGTGATATTGTTAACTTAGTGGAATTGTCTTCCCTCTAAGTTTACAAATCACCATCATCTCCTTTTGCTTGTACTCATAATTCTAGCTCAAGTAAAGGAATCAACCCAATCTTTTATCAACATCTTGAGATCTAGCACAAACCAATCAACCTTGTCATCAGCCTTTTATCTAAAGGATTGAGCATCAAATCCTATCATATTTGAACATCAAAATCCAAATCAAAATTGTTATCCTATTGTCCAAATTTTAACTATCCAATCCAAATTAACTTGAACATCATCCTTTTATCCAAAGGACTTATCAACACATCCTTTGAAATCCGTTTTGAAATACAAATCCAAACAACATCATACCTATCATCTCAAACCTTTTCATCCTTTAGGATCTATTGTGACATTTATGGTAACCACAAGATCACAACACAAGAAGAAAATGGTATCCAACCCTAGTGGTTCTAATTTTCCAAACACGACAAGCATTGAAACTACAATTGAAATGACATGGGTATTTCCCTCTAGCACTGTTCCTCCTGGGTATACCACCCCTCAACAACCAAACATGAATCCACAAAAACACAATGCCAATCCTCCTCCACAACCAAATGTGAATCCACAAGAACACAATGCTAATCTTCCACAACTAGCAAATGTTGTCCCTCCACAACAAAATGCCAATTTTCAACATCAAAACCTTACCTTTGAACAAGGAAACCAACCCACTCAAGAACAAGATGGATATATAGAACCAGATTTCAATGACGAACTCATTGAAGAAAGGATCTTAGAAATGACAAAATCCTTAAGTACTAAAATTCATTGATGCACTACTCACTTTCGATCCGAATACCTACTTTTATAGACTTTCCCAACATGGTGCTAAGCTACCCATTGAAATTAATGTTGAGGCTCTTAGGGATCCAATCCTTATTTGTAAGGATGAGAACACAGTAGTTTGAAAAGTATTTCAACCTATAAGGCAACTGAAAATTCCAAGCTTCCTTACACAAAAAAAATGATCCTTCTCATATAAGACAAGTTGAAAATCCCTTATATAGACAATCATCACAAATGGAACAAACAATTACAACCCAACAAAACCAACCGGATCCTAATATCTTGGCAGCCCAAAACCTTTCACAACAATCAACCAACCCTTTCATCACTCCACTTGTAACTTGTAATGCTTCAACCAATACGCGGAGACCAAATGTATCAAGGAACTTGTATGAAACCTCTTGGTCACAAAATGCACCTCAACAAGGTCAAAACCTTAACATGCAAAACATGTCAAATCTTCCTCCTAGACCATCAAATCCACCATTACATGCTAAAATTCCACCACAACAACAAAATATGGCTTCACCAATCTATACTATTCCTAATCTAAAAAATCCACCTCTTCAACCACAACAAACTAATCAACCTCTCCAATCACAACAACCACCAATCTATCAAAACACACAAACCAATCCCCCTCAACAATAAGCCATGTATCAAGCAAATACACATCTAAACCTTTCACAAAACACTTCTCAAGACATGACTCAACAACACCACACTCAACAACAACCTCTTTACCAAAAACCCTTCATACAACACTCAATATCAACAAGGGTTAAACTTTGAAAATCTAGATCCTAATGCAATGTAATATCAATATGATCCTTCATACACCCAAACTCTACAATATCAAAACCTTAGAACTCATCATCAACAAAACCTAAACCCTCAACATCAAAACCTTATACGTCAACATCAATAAAACCTAAACCCTCAACATCAAAATGTTAACCTTCAACATCAAAACCTTATACCTCAACATCAAAAAGTTAACCCTCAACACCAAAACCTTATACCTCAGCATTAAAATGTTAACCCTCAACACAAAAACCTTATACCTCAACATTAAAGCATCAACCCTCTAAATCCAAACTTTTCTCCTCAATAACAATACAATGCCCCTCAAGGCCCGATGCAAACTCAAAACCTATCTTACAACTATAATCTACTTAATCCTCAACAAAACACTCAAGGAAATGGGTTAGCATTACAAATCCAAAATCTCAATCAAAAGATAGTGGATATACAACTTGGAAATACTAAGAAGAGCTATGTCTTAGCGGACATTTTCCCTTATCCATATGATCAAAGCATTGCCATGATCCCCTTCCCTAAAAACTTCAAAATTCCTAAATTTGACAAGTACAAAGGAAGAGGAGATCCCATTGAACACATACGAGAGCTTTTTGTGGCTTACATGGAGGTAGCCAACAATTAATCTTACTTAATTAGACTCTTTCCAAGAAATTTTGATGGGAAAGCTATAGAATGGTTTTCTCATTTACCTCCTACAATCAAAACATTCAATGAACTCTTAGAAAAAATTATCAATCACTTCTTGTACAACATAGAAAAAGAAATCATTGTGACTGACTTGTAAAAGGTAAAAAAAAAGCAACACAAGAATTTTTCTTTCTTCTTGTAGAGATGGTGACACAAACGAAGTAAATTCAAATGGTTCATCCCTAAAAATCAACTTGTTGATATCTTCATTGGAAATCTAAACACCGATTTGAGTCTCGAATTGACTATGATATGTCCCAACACATTTGATAACATCATTAAAAAAAACGATAACTATTGAAAAGGCCCTTATTGCAAAAGCAATTATCAAGATATACAACAATAAAGATCAACCTTCTAGCTCAAATGATAAACCACGTCTATGGGAAAAGAACAAAAACATTACCAATGATGGAGTACTGGATGCTAAATTTGTGCAAAACATATGACCTCCATTTAAAAATTGTCAAAATAATGTTTGAAACAATCAACCAAATAATCCTACAAGAAATCAACCAACCAATCAAAATCAAAATCCTCCAAGAGGACCACCAAGACCCAACAATCCCTTCAATCAAGAAAGATGGAAATACACTCCTTTGGGAGAACGTATTGAAGTGGTCTTATGTAAATTGCTTCAATCAAACCTTATCAAATTAGTTGAGCAAAAACAATATGATGAACCACAATTCAAAAATTCTTGGTACAATGACAATGACCATTGTGAATTTCATAGAACTAAAGGACATAAAACCAATAATTACATGAAACTAAATAATATCATACAAGATCTGATTAATAAGGGAGAAGTTGACCTCAACCATCATCCTGGAACATTTGGTAACAATGGCTTGGGAATCTATAAGGATCCGATCCTCGGCCATGCTAAAGGGAATGACAAAGGTAAGGGGGGAAATTTCAACAAAGTCACATACTCCTACGACAATATAGCGGGTGCTACTTATGAAGCCAATCATCATATTATAATTGTAACTATAGTTAGTAAAAATACTTAGTGTAATGTTACTACATGAAGAAGAAAAGTTACAATCCAAGGAGCCCCACTAAAATCTAAAGCTATCCTTAAGCCTTCACAAGATGAGTATAATCTTATTGACCATCTGAAAAAGACTCCCACACATATTTCTATTCCTGAACTTCTCAAAACATTCTCATCTCATAAAGAAGTTTTGGATAAAACCCTAGTAGTCTTTCATACCCAATGACATTAACGTGAAATAGTTTCAAGCCATGGTGGAACACATTGATTCTATCCATCATCTCATCTTCTCTGAAATAGATCTTCCCTTACACACATATCATAATCAAGCTTTATACCTAGAATTCTACATCCATAAACATAAAATCAAGAGAGTATTGATAGATGGTGACACAGGCTTAAACATTTGTACTACAAAACTTGTAAAACAATTAGGATATTCCAATGAGGTTATTGAAAAGCAGAAAATCATTACCATTAGGGCCTATGATGATAATGAGAGATATTTTGAAGGTACTACTAGACCTCCCATTCAAGTGGGACCAGTAATAGCAGAAACAACTTGTTAAGTATTGGATCTTGAGCTACCATACAACCTTCTCTTGGGACACCCCTGGATTCATGCAATGCAAGCTATCCCTTCAACCTATCACCAATGCTTGAAATTTCCCTATAATGACAAAGAGGTCACTATTTATTTTGATCCAAAGCCCTTCCATTATTGCAAGAACTTAGAGGAAAAATACCTAAAGATCTTCCAAGTCCCTAGCAATGATATCTCCTTATGCTCATTTTCCTACATTGATCCAACATCTTTAGCCTCATCATCTCAAGCCTCATCTTCCCTTACTCCATAATATTTAGCAAATCCACCTAAATCTTGGTAGGAATTACATGCAAAAAATATCAATTAAATACAAATAAAGATTAAATAGAGGAATGAAAAACATAGCAATAATAATAGCGAGAGACAATATTTAACGTGGTTCACCCAAACTTGGGCTACATCCACCAATAGAGAGTCCAATATTATTATCTAGTAAATCGAACTGATTACAACCAGTAATCCTTGCAACTCAATACCACTACAAAATGCTACAATACAATATCGACGGAAACCCTAACCCTTAGCCTTTTATCAAGATTTATGTCAGTTACAAAATAGGATTTTTTATGTTGGACAATAGAAAAATTAACTCCTGACACCTTTATAAAATAATAAAAATTGTGAGAGGTTTTAGAGGCGTTGCCCCTCAACCCTGCCTTATATCGTGACAGGGGTGCCACCCCTTGACCTCGTCTTGGGGGTGCTACCCCCAAACCCTTGTTAAATAATTTGGGGGGAAACCACACTGATAAAAGTGGGGAAAATTTAACATCTGAGTCTGATTAGGCTCCATATACCAACAAATATGATCTCAAGATCCAAGTACTAGATAACAAATGTGGGGATTATCATCTAAAACATTCCCTTTGTGTTGGAAAACTTTCGCTATCTCCAAGATCATATGAGAAACCACAAGAAAATCAAGGAAGCTCATACTACCATCATTGAATTTAAACCCACAATCTTCACCATATGGGGAGATTTGAACAAGGAATTCATATGTGAAGAGGATGTTTCTACTTGGTTATATAAGGAAGAAGAGGAAGAAGAGCCACAACCTATCTCTTTTGAGCACAACAACAAGGGATTTTAGCTTATAAAAAAAATGGGACTTATAGGAAAAGGTAGCCTTGGCATACGTGATAAAGGTACAAGAGAACCTATTATCCCAAAAAAGCATAAGAAGAATCAAGGGCTAGGATACGGTTCGTAGGACAATTTTACTCCTAACACTGAAAATACCATTTATGAGGAAGGTCCTTCCTCTCCTATGGTTAAGACATCTAATGACGATGATTCCATTGAAGACTTATTCATGTATATCACCGACCTATTCAAGAACACTTTCATTAATACCATCACTACCCTTTCATTTGACTAACCATCTAAAAACATGAACTTCAACTTGTCTATCCTCAACTGATTAACTAGGACCAACAACGAGCACCGATTTTAGACATATTCCAAAATGAAGTTATTGTTGAGTTTATGGGACTAAGATATGGCATACCACTTGGATATCATAAGGTAGGATTTGACATAGTACTTGGTGAAGGCACATACTTTAGAGGTGATATTGGGTCCTTCAATCACAAAAGTAAAAATTTGAAAATCAAAAAGATATCCCCTAGTGAAAACCATGATGTGGATTAGATCATGAAAAAGAAAAAATAATGGACGTACCTAAGGGTGAAAACCTCTTTGAGGTGCTCAAAGATGGAGGATTCAATCTCCCAAGTATCACCCGACACCAAGAGAGATCAATAGTTATAGTAGAATACTGAGAAAATAAATGTGGGAACATCAAATTCACCTAAAATCACCTTCTATGCAGCTTCTTTGGATATTGAAGAGAAGAAGAATTTCACCTCTTTCTTGGGAAACCATATGGTCAACTTTTCTTGGTCCTATGTCGACATCCCTGGATTAGACCCATCCTTAGTGGTGCATCACTTCACAATTATTCCAAGAGAAAATCCAGTTAAACAGAAGCTTTGCAAAATGCATCCACAAATAACACTTTTGGTTATGGTGGAGCTATAGAAACTCTAGGATGATGGTTTCATTAGGCTGATTGATTATCTTGAGTAGGTATCAAATATTGCACTAGTTTCTAAGCTCACTAAGGGGATAAGGATATATACTAACTTTAGAGATCTCAAAAAAGCTTTTCCAAAGGATGACGTTCCCTTATCGAATATAGACATCATAGTGGATTTAACAGTAGGCCACAAAATTATTTCCCTCATAGATAGTTTTTTGAGATACAATCAAATTTTAAAATATCTAGAATACCAACACAAGACCCCCTTCACTTACTCGTGGGGTACTTATTGTTGGAATGTCATGTCGTTTGGGCTTAAAAACGTGGGAGCTACCTATCAGAGGGAAATGGTCGCTATCTTTCATGACATGTTTCACATCACCGTGGAGGATTATGTGGATGGTCTTCTAGAAAAATCCCAAACAAGACAAGGTCACTTAGATGTCCTAGCACACATATTTGATAGGTTTGAAGAATAAAAGGTACACCTCAATTCAAGGAATGTGTTTTCGATGTCACCTCAAGGAAGCTACTAGGATACATTATATCTCAAAGAGGTATAGAAGTGGATCTTGCTAAGGTTAAGGCCATCTTGGAAATGCCTCCACCAAAGACATTGAAACAAATTCATACCCTTCAAGGAAAACTTCACTCAATCTAAAGATTCATAGCTCAGCTAGCTGACAAGTGTCATCCTTTTACACATCTGCTTCACAAATATGTTGACTTTAGATGGGAAGAGAAATGTTAGCAAGATTTTCAAGAAATTAAGGACTTTTTGGCGTCACCTCTTGTTTTGATGCCTCCTCTACCAGACAAACCACTAATCCTCTACATATCCACAACTTCAGTAGCTCTAGGCACTTTATTAATACAACATGATGAGAATGATAAAGAAAGAGCGGTGTACTATATCATTCACACACTGGTGGGCTATGAACTAAATTACATACTTGTGGAGTAGGCTTGTTTATTTGTTATTTTTGCATCACAAAATCTTAGACATTATATGCTTAATCAATAGATCAATCTCATCTCTAAAGTGGAACCACTAAAATATCGTTTGACTAAGCCAACCCTAACTAGTTGAATAGCGAAATGGTCCATTATGATCCTTAGTGAACTTGACATAAAATATGTTAACAAAAAAGAAATCAAGGGACAAGTGATAGTGAATCAGTTGGTTGAAGCACCTATTGAAGACCACCATACTTTGATATTAGAATTCTTGTGAAGGAATCCTTGTGACGACTCAAACAATCTAATAGAAATTATACTTTGATGGATCTCACACCCAACATGGATTAGGAGCTGGCATTCTCTTTATTGCACCTCAAGGAGATAGTATACCCAAATCATACCAGATTGCCTTTCCTTGCACTAATAATATAGTAGAGTACAAATCATGGATCACTAGATTGAGAATGATAATTGAATGGAAAAACAAGGAATTACAAGTCTATGGAGACTCACAACTAGTAATCTGACAAGTGAATGATGAATACCTAACTAAGGACGATAAATTGCTTCCTTACAAAATAATGGTAGATATTTTCAAGAAATATTTTCTAGTCATTCTCTTTGAAAAAATACCAAGGGTCAATAAAAAATTTGTTGATGCTATGACTACTATTGGTTCTCTTCTGGACATGCCACAAAATAGTCATAAATGTGATTTTTTTGTGGAGCAATTACTTATACCTGCATTTGATGACCTGAAATTTGAACTTGTGTGTGATGTTGTCAGTCTCAACTCACCTTGGTATCAAGATATTTATGCCTATCTTCAACATGTAACCATACCCCTTAACCTTACTAGAAACTAAAAGAAAACTTTTATCTAACAAACCAAACACTTTACCATTCTTGGAAATGTGATTTATTGACGAAGTCTCTATGGAACATTGCTTATATGTCTTAACCCTGAAGAGGCATTAACCCCCTTGTAGTAAGTACATGAAGGTGTTTGTGGGTCACATTCTAGCATACCTAACCTAGTCAAGAAACTACTAATGACTGGATACTACTGGCCTAAGATGGAAAAAGAAGGTAATCAATTTGCAAAGAAATGTATTCAATGCCAACAACATGGTGATCATATTCATGCACCAACACAGGAATTACACCTAATCACTACACCATTGCCCTTTTCATAGTGGGGACTCAACCTCATAGGCAACATATCCCCTACCTCATCAAATGAACATAAATTCATTATAACCGCCATAGAGTACTTCATAAAGTGGATAGAAGTCGTACCCTTAACCTATATCACAGGTAATAAAATAGCTAAGTTTATCCTAAACTATTTGGTTTTTCTCTTCAACATACCTCAAACCATTGTCACTGAAAATAGGACTCCTTTTAAGAATTAATACATTCATGACCTTTATGCTAGGTTCCATATCCAACACCACTTTTCCACCTCGTACTACCCCCAAGTAAATGGCCAGGAGGAAGTGTCCAATAAAACTATCCTTAAAATCCTCAAGAAGATAGTTAATGATGCCAAATGTGTCTGGAACCTCCAACTAAATCTAGATTTGTGGGCCTATCGAACTAGCATCCGAACACTCACAGGTGTTACCCCTTTTTTCCCTAGTATACAGAGCCGAAGCTATCTTTACTATACTAGTCAAAATTCCTTCCTTAAGGGTGTCTTTGCATAATCTTGTCAACAATGAAGAATATTGAGTATCCAGATTGCAAGAGCTTGAGTTGTTAGATGAAAGACATTTGAGTGCTCTCAACCATCTTCAAGCATACAAAAAATTTCTAAAGCATAGCTATAATAAAAGAATCAAGAATAAAAACTTCCAAATGAGTGACTTAGTCTTGAAGGAAAACCAAAAGTATTAGCTTAGTCAAGAGGGTAAGAGAAAATTTGAACTGAATTGGTTGAGACCCTTTGTGGTCACAACAAATTATGGCTCAAGCACATATCAGTTGGCTACCCTTGAAGGAGAGCCTTTGGCGAAACCTATCAGCAGTAGCAATTTTAAGAAGTTCTAGACCTAGCCTATTAGAATATCCTAGAAAAAAATTTAAAAAAAAGAAGAGAAAAATATCAAATACAATAAAGAGAAATAAATCACCCTTTTAGTGAAAACCACTTTTGTGGTGCTTCTAGGATAGGTACCATGGTGAAAACCTAGAAAATAGGTTCCACGTTTGGATTAGTGCTACCTCATAATCTATCAAGACTTTTCTTCATGTCTCATCCATCCATTATCATAATCACACTTTCATCCATTCCATCCATCCACATCATAATAAATGTGTGCCCAACCATGGCTTGATCACTTGTTAATTGTCTAACCTCATCACACTCTTGCTATCATCCATCTACATCATCCCATCTATCTATAATAAATCATATACCTAAATGGGGCATCTTCTTAAAATTGGTAGACGGATTGGATTCTTGTTCATCTATCAAGTTGTGTATAATCCTTGAAAAAATATAAAAACATCCAAATATCTCTTCAAAATCCAAAAACATCAAAATATTCTTGATAATCAAAAAATATTTGTAAAACCTCAAAAAAATTGTTAGCCATCCAAGTATGATCTAATATCCTAGTCCAATAATTGAACTTCAAAGCCTCTACATAGTTACATAGGAAAGGCCATCATGGATGAGTCATCGAGGAATTTGGTCAATCCCATAGGCCCTATTGACTGGGTTTAAATATCTTCAAAACACCAAAAACAACCTCAAATAACCTTAAAAGCACAAAAACATTCAATTTTTTTTAAAAATACCATCTTTGTCATCGTCAACTCGTAATAAACTATCCATCCATAATAAACTTATCATTTCCCTCACCTTTTGACAACATAATCAAAGCAAACATAGCAACTATTGAGATCTAGAAAATTCATGTAAAAATAATGAAAAACTTGATCATTATTAGATAAAAAAACACCTAAATATCAATTTCCTATCAATCATCACCATCACCATCAATATCCTACACGAGCCTTAATGGACATATCATTCCTACAATGGGCATCATCAACATATAACATCTCTAAACTACAAGCATCTCTAGCAAGTGATATGGTAGGTTTGTTCAACTATTTTGGTCTTTTATTTTGATTTATCTTTTTGTCTTGTTCTGATGACCTCTTAAGGATGTATAAAAGGACTTAGGCACAAAAGGGGAAGGGACTTAGGCAAATAAAGGAAATAAATAAATTGAGTCCCAAAAATTAGCTCTGGTTGAATATGTGTGCCTCTTGTAGGTACAAAAAGAATCTAAAATCTCCATGCAAATCAAAAATTTGAAAAATTCAAAACAAAACACCATCTTGCCCAAGTTGGAATCAAGACTACTTGAAGAAACAATCAAAATATAGAAGGCTTAGCACTCATCTCACAAATTAATTTTTTTTAGCTCCATCACTTATAAAAAAATATATTCTTAAGATGTTGACCATGCATGGGTAGTGCCAACAGTTCTCCATCAAAATCTATCATACGATATACATTGAATTCATACCTCTCATGTACTCCATAAGTCCTAGTCCATAAAGGGTCAAATTTCCCATGCTTTCCCTTATATTTTGACTTGACATTCTACAAAATAACCAAATCACCAACCTAGAACTCCCTTGGTGATGTCTTCTTATCATTTCATATGATTCATGATCTACTTAATTTGAACACTCCTACCATGATTTTCTTGTCATTTCTCATCCAAGACAGTCCATGCCACGAACTAGAGGGAAATTGTATCACATTAACATAATCCATGTCCTATAATATCTATGACAATTAATACATGGGTAGTCTTAGATTGACAGGCGTCCTAGCTTCTACTCGATAAACTATCTCAAGTGGGCTACATACTTGATATCTTGTTTAATAGTGAATCTATCATCCCAAAGAGCATACTTGAGATTTCCATACCATCTCTTCTTATTTTGATGCAAATTCCTCTTTATGATCTTCACTAAGATCTTATTACTAGACTCTACCTATCCATTACCTCATGGGTGGTAAGAGGAAGAGTGTGTCAAGTCAATACTAAAATATGAACACATATTTTTCATTTTCTTTGAATTTAAATGTATTTTATTATTACTAATAATTTTATTTGGAACTCCAAACCTAGTTATAATGGTGTTAATCAAGAAATCAATCACCCCCCTGCACATTGCATTATGAGTTGATATTTCTTCAACTCACTCGGTAAAATAATTCATGCAGGCCACCAAAATACATGTATATCCATTACTATTATTTTATTGTATATCTCCAATAAAATTAATCCCTCATTGTTAAAATGGGGCCTCAAGTGATGAAAGCGGAAAAGGAAGTGCACTCACAAAATTTAGCTTTCCCAAAATACCTTTGACAAGCATCACACTTCATTATCATCTACACAACATCCTTCAACAATGTTGACCCTCCAAAAACCTACCCTCAAGATTTTATGTGTAGTTGTCTTGGTCTTGAAATTTCCACATCACAAACCATGGTGGCATCCCTTCATAATTCATCAGCTAGCTTTCTATCCAATCATTTGATAAAAACTCCTCCACATCAACTCACCTTGGATCATCAAATATGTTTATGACTATAGCTTGAGGGTTATCCTTTGATTCTCATCCAAGGAAGGTGGAAAATTCAAGTTTACTAGATAAAATACATCCTTGTACCATGGATCATCACACAAAATACATGCAACAACAACATGAATATTTACCTCATTTACCTCCCTTACCTCCAAGTTGGAATTAGCCATCAACTTGGCCAAGGCTTGCCTCTAACTATTTTAGTAGTTTTTATGTCAATGTCATATTCCTAGATCTTATTTATATAGCAACACCTTTTACCTAAGGCTTCTTGTTGCATGAAGATATCCTTCACAATTGGATGTGGCATGAATGGTATAATTTTGGTTCCCACAAGGTATGGTCTAAAATTATTCACAACCTTGAATAAAGCATAAGAATATTTTTTCATTGTTGAATACTTTAGTTCATTTTCTTGTAGTGACTTACTAAAGAAGGATATTAGTTTTTCATATCCATCTTTCTTCTTATGTAACAAAACAATAACAATAGAATAAAATAAAGCAAAATAGAACAATTGGAGAGGCTTACAATAATCCTTACTTACCAATACAAGGGTTGTAGAGATTGATTCCTTAATATCCTTGAAGGCTTTAGCTGGTTTTGAACTCCATTCAATTGATTGTCCTTTCTTGAGCATCTTTTATATGGATTTATTCTTCTTAGCAAAGTTAGGAATAAACTTATTAACAAAGTTGATCTTCCCAGAGGACATATCCATTTCATAGAATTTGGTTGATAAATAAGGAATGATAGATTTAACTCTTTTGGAGTCAATCTTTACCCTATCCTTTGAAAAAATGTGTCCTAGAAGCTTACCCTTCTCAACACCAAAATTACACTTTTTGGGATTTAAAGAGACCCTATACTCTAAACATATTTGAAAAATTAAACCAAGGTGTTTGTACTGCTCATCTCTCTCCTTTGAAAATATATTAATTTCATCTTGGTATACCATCATGATCCAGTCAATCAAACCAAAAAACTCCACATCAATTGCTCTCTAAAATTTGAACCTACATTCTTCCAACCAAATACAATCCTCACATACACATATATTCCCCATGGGGTAGTGAATGTTGTCTTGGTTTTTTTCTAACTCTTTCACAACTACCCGACTATAGCATGAAAACCCATCCATCATGGACATTAATTTTAATCTTGTTACCTAGTGCAACAAATGGTCCATGCTCGAAAGAGGATATTTATCTTTGAGGGACTTAAGGTTGATGTTCTTGAATGATTTTGGATTCCCTATTCTCATTTCTCATCAAGACAAGGTTAGAAACCCATTAGAAATTCCTAATATCTTTAGTGATTTTGGATTCCTTCATTTTCATTATCTCCTTTTGTGGTGCAGTCATGGATGGAGGGTCCAAAAAGAACTGTCTAACCATGCAACTTAGAGTTGACACAACAGAAATAACATAGGGAAATATTCTACAAATCTAGATCTTTATTGAATTGGTAATATTACACACATCATATGCATTGAATGGGTCAATAACCAGAGCTCACAAGCATGCCACAAGGGTATTCAACATTACAACTAGCTAGGGGCCTTATTAGAGTCCCTCAACAAGGTTGATAAAAAAATATAACTATCTAACTATCACTAACTGAATGACTACTTTCCAAATGATTACAAATGACCTTAAATATGATTCTCCAAATCCAACAAAGGTCTGCATTAGCCTCAATGGTTCACAAAACTTGATAGATGATCAAATGTGAAGGTCAACCTTAAAACATGGTCCAATCTTCCTCATCTTCAACTTGTTGTATGTTCCTTCATGGTACTCATAGATATCAACAATATTAAAAATAGGTAATATACCCAATGTCTCTGGTAACTCTACTTCATATGCATTTCAGAGATCAAACTTCCTAATAATCTTATATGGTCCAATCTTCCTCATCTTCAACTTGTTGTATGTTCTTACTCGAAATATTTCCTTCCTGAGATATACCATCACTTCATCTCCAACAACAAACTCCTTATGTCTCCTTTTCTCATATTCCTTCTCCTTATACTTATTGTTCATGTCCTCTAGATGCTTTTGGACTTGATTATGCAATGATTCCATGAATCTTGAAAACTCTTCTACTTCTACACTCCTCTTGCTCTCCATACTGACGTCTCTTAGCTCTGTAACTCCTTTGGGATGCACTCTCGTCACAATCTCAAATCGTGTCTTCCCTGTACTCCAATTTATTGAATTATTGTATGCTAACTCTACTTGCAATAGAACTATATCCCAATTTCTTGCTTTATCTCCTACCAAACATCTCAATAAGTTACCCAAACTCTTGTTCACCACTTCTGTTTGTCCATCCATTTGTGGGTGATATGCCGAATTAAATTTTAGGTATGTATTCATCTTCTTTCACAATGTCCTCCAAAAGTATCAAATGAACTTGGTGTCTCTTTCTAAAATTATACTCTTAGGTAATCCATGCAATCTCACATTCTCCTTGAAAAATAGGTCAACAACATGCACAACATCATTAGTCTTCTTGCAAGGAATGAAATGTGTCATTTTAGAAAAAAAATTCACTACTACCATTATAGAATCTTGTAATCTTTGTGTTCTGGGTAATCCCAATATGAAATCCATGCTTATATCTTCCCAAGGTTTGTGTGGTACTATCAAAGGTTTGTACAATCTAGTATTTGACTACTTCCTTTTGCAACTTGACAAATTCTGCAAATCTGAACATACTTCTTGACATTCTTATATATCTGTGGCAAAAAATAGTGTTCACTCACCAAAGCTACTATCTTATCTACTTCAAAATGTCTTGCTAATCCTCCACTATGCTTCTCCTTAATCATATTATCCCTCATTGAACTCTTTGGAATACACAACTAATTCCCCTTAAACAACATATCTTCTTGAATGAAATAATCCAACCATTGGCTTCAGTCTGTTACTACCGGTTCCTTACATGCTCTCCAAGATTCAAAAAATATGAATCATCCTCATACATATGTTTTAGTTCTCCAAAACCTAGTACTTCTACTCTTGTCTCTGTTAGAAAATTCCTTCTCTTGATCAATGCATCTTCATTTTTTTTTTACTTGCCACTCCTATGTTTCAACACAAATGTATAACTCTGCAAGAACTCAACCCATCTCATATATCTCTGGTTCAACTTCCCTTGATTGTTCAAATATTGCAAAGCTTGATGATCAATATACAACACAAACTCCTTAGGCAGCAAATAATGTATCCACTTCTCCAAGGCTTGAATTATGGCATAGAATTCCTTATCATAAATCGAATATCTTCTTCTAACATCATTCAACTTCTCACTAAAATAAGCTACAGGTTTCCCTTCTTGACTTAACACTGGTCCTATTGCATTCCCACTTGCGTCACAATCAACTTGAAATACTTTGTCAAAATCCGATAATGCTAACACTAGATTCTTTGTCACCTTTTGCTTCAATAATTCAAAACTTCTTTGTGCTTTGAATGTCCACTTGAAGTCTTTCCTATCTCCTCTCATTGTTTTAGTCATAGGTGTGCAAATTCTACTAAATATTCTAATAAATTTCAAATAGAAACTAGCCAATCCATGGCATGATCTTACCTCTCTAATGTTTATCGGTGTAGGCCACTCAATAATTACTCTAACCTTCTCAAGGTACATCTTTAGTCCTTCAGTAGAAATGACGAAACCCATTTATATTAATTCTATCTTCATGAAACTACACTTGTTTACATTAATAAACAACTTATCCTCTCCCAACCCCTGCAATACTTGTCTGATGTGCCACAAATGTTCTTCTCTAGTATTACTAAAAATTAGAATATTATCCAGATAAACAATGAGAAACTTACCCCAAGAATTTCTTCTATACCTCATTCATCAATCTCATGAAAATGATAGGTGCATTAGTCAATCCAAAAGGAATTACTAACCACTCATACAATCCTTCATTAGTATTAAATGCAGTCTTCCACTCATCTCCTTCTTTGATTCTGATTTGGTGATACCCACTCTTTAGGTCAATCTTTGTGAAATACCTTGCTCCGCTCAAACAGTCCATGATGTCATCCATCCTTGGCAATGGAAATCTATACTTGATGGTGATCCTATTGATTGCTCTTGAGTCTATACACATTATCCACTCTCCATCATTTTTTGGTGCAAGTATAGTAGGTACTGCACATGGGCTTAAGCTCTCTCTGATCAAACATTTCTTCAACAACTCTTGTATCTGTCGATTCAATTAAGCATTCTTTCTCGGTTTCATTCTATGTGTTGCCTTATTTGGAAAACTTGTTCCCAGTATTAGATCTATGTGATGACTGATGCTCCAAAGTAGCAGTAAGCCATTTGGTATGTTCTCTAATATGATGTCTTCATATTCTATCAAAAATTTTGCTACTTCTTTCTACAATGGATCTTCATACTTTGTTGTCTCTAGACTACTACCCTTCTATGGAATCAATGTAAAACACATGTTCTCATGCCTCAATCCATCCAGAAAATTTCTTCCATCTACCAAAAATAGTTTTGCAATATTACACACTTCACTTTTGTCCTCTTCCTCCAAAGGTATCAACTTAATTCTCTTACCATTTGAAATCATAGTATAAGTATTACTTCTTTCATCATGAATTTCTCTCCTATCATATTGACATGGTTTTCATAAAAGTAAATTACATGCATCCATAGGAATAATTTATCACACAACACTTCAACTTTATATGATCCTATATGAAATTTCACAAAACATTGCTCAGTCACCAATATCTTATGCTCATCTTGAATCGTTGATACCCTATAGGGGTTTGGAAGTTTTAATCTCTTCAAACTAAACTTGGTCACCATCTCTTCTAAAACTAGGTTATCAATGCTACCACTATCAATGATTACTTTACATCCCTTTCCTCTAGACTTACATTTGGTTTTGAAAAAACTCTTTCTTTGTGGTGGTTCCTCAATCACTTCTTCATGAATTAAATCTCTCCTTATCACCAATGATTCACCCTTCTCTAGTTTCCCAACTGAATTAGGGGATCCAATAGGTTGTTCATCCACATAAGCTACTCTTCCAGTATGCTCACTTTCCTTACTATTACTTCCTTGATGACACTCAAATGCTTTATGTCCACCTCCAAACTTCAAACAGGTTTCTCTGAATGGTCTCTTCTCATATCTTCCTTCATCTCTCTGATATCCATCACTATGGTATGAGTTATGACCTCCTTTGTCACTGCGGTAGAAATTTCTATCTTCTCTTCCTCTATGGTATGAATTGTGATCCTTTTCTTCACTATGGTAGGGTTTCCCATATTTTTTTTTCTCTGCATAAGGTCTTATTTCTCCAAATTGTGATATGCTCCTCTAGAATCTTTCTCTTGCACTTCTCTGCCTTTGTTCAAGCCTCTTTTTCAACTTCTCCTCCACTTTCAACATAAATTGGTATGCTTCCTCAAGTACTATTGTCATCTTCACCATGCTTAGATCTTCTTGAATGTTTGATCTCAGTCCATTGATGTACCTCACCACTTTCTCTTTTCTTGCTTCACTATTTCCAGTTCTAATGATCATCTTGTAGAATTCTTTAGTATATCCTTTCATAGATCTTTCCTTTTTCCTTAGGTTCTATAATGATAGGGAGGTTGGGTGAATCAATCAATGATTCATGCTCTAGGTCTTGTTTGGAAGACCTCTAAGGTGTCTCACTCCACCACTACAACCTATAGGACCTTCCCTTACTTAGGATTCCCTAGTTTTGCCTTGCCAACCTCAACTACCAATATAATTCCTCCCACCAAGTCCACCTTGGTACAATCTTGCAACTCTAACCTTAGCCCTTAATCCACCCTAAAGGATACAATCCTCCAAAATATTGAATTTAGTATTGCAGGGGTGTGGAGTTGTTTCTATTGACTTCAATCCATCCTACTTTGGTTCTTGAGGGTCCACCTAACTCCATTTCCTAGTCGCTTCCACCAAACCCTCATTTAGGCCTAAAGGATACTAGCCCTAGGAGCCCCAATTAGGCCTCTTTCTCTGAGAAATCAGGGTTGTTTACAAATCTTTCCAAAGAACACCCCAATCTTTTCTTGGGATTCTTGGTTCACATGCTCACCTCTCAAAGATTTTTGGGGTCTTGGGTCTCAACTGTCCATACAAAGGCTTAACCCACAATTTGGCAAAATTAGGCCTTTACAAACCCTTCCCTAACTTCACTGCAAGCTGTTATGTATTCCTCACACCAAATGGATTGATGGAGCTTCCTCCTCCATGCTATGTCTTGGAAAGACTCATACTTTCCTTCTCAAAAGGATAATATGTAAGGAATTTGATACCCCTGCAAATTATGTGCTCTGCACTAAGGTCTTCCCTAGCCGAACTCTTCCTGGCTCGCCTAGGGCAAGACTTCCATAGTAACTCCTATGTTTTTAGAGGCCCTAAACTCTACCATCTGTACATACATGGAGTCTAGTCACTGCTCCCAAAGGGCCATACAATTTTTACGGTGGGAAAGTGAACTAACACTCCATTTTCACAAAACTGCCTGGTACAGACCAACAACAATGTGAAATCAAAACTATTTACAAACAATGCTTGAAATTGAATAAAGAAACTAACTAATGTCACACAATTCTTGAAGAACTACTACACTACATCCTACAAAAACTACAGCACCATGATTAATCCATTAAAACCTCACTTCTATGCAAAAATAAAAAAATGCACTCTCAAACACAATTGCTTTCCTTGAATTCACAAAACTTCAAAACATAACAAATGCTTCCAACCCCACTCCAATGCTGAGGCATTCCATAAATAGGGTCTCTAAAACAATTATCCTCTTCCTTGGGCTCTTCTTGGCCACTTGTAGCTCCAATTGAGCATCATTTGCAAATATTTTCAAGAATTCCTAAAAATCCAAAACCTTATTTTGGGCTAGATCCTAATGATGCCTATTCTATGGTCAACATGACCTTCATTAGAGATCAACACCCAATCAAAAAATTCCACTAAGGCACAACCAAAAATGAACATGAATAGATGATAAGTTGGCCTAAACAAATTGCCAAAATATGACTTTCTAGACAATCTAAGGTAACCTATGGGTGCTTTTTCATCATATAATCTTTTCAGTAATTCAAGCTCATAATTTTCATGTATGAATTAGCTCTTCAATTTTATCACCATCCTATCCCACTTTATGATTTTAACCCTTCCTCTCGTATTTCTATCCAATTGAACTTCTTACAACCATAAAGTAGCATGACCTTTCAACTTTGCTTTTGAAAATCTCACTCTTTTTGTATCTTCAATCTCTTCATATTCAAAGTATTCTTCCATTTCATTGATCCAATCAATCAACTCCTTATGATTTAAATTTTCCATGTAATTTTGAATTTCAATTCTAGGTCACTTACTAATCTTCTAAATAGCTTTCAACATCTTCACTTGATCTAATTCTTCTCCTTCTTTTCTTAGGGCTTCTTTAATTAGTTCACAACATGATCTAGGTCATCATCACTTTCATCCTCTTGTCTATGGTTTATACCTCGCCTTAAATCTTATTCAACATCATCCAATTAGACTCACATTGCTCACATCATTTCTAGCATTTCATCCATTCTTCCAACAAAATTCACCATATCAAGTGCTCTCCTTGGTTGCATCTCTCACCTTGGATCTAATGCAACTACCTCAATTCGACGATCTGGCTACAAGGGTTTCAACTACTTCATAGACAGTGACCGGTTGAAACTGTTACCTAATTTTCACCTACAGGCTCAATCAGGCAGGGAAATCTATGTTTTAGGTGTTCATGAAGGCCAAATGGGGACATTTTTGTGTAGGATTAAATCATATACCCGATGTATTTCTCAAGGAAGTCTGATAGAAAGCATGCCTCAATCAGATTTGGCATAAAACTTCTAATGAAGAAAGTCTTTGAGACCCTCCTATTGTCTTTCCGACTAGCAGTTTGGTTCTATTCATTTGAAATATACTGGTTGGCCAGACATCTTAATCGCCATGCATATTTATATGTCTCCCCAACATACTGAAGTCTCGCCGACCGTTGTGCACAAGGCTAGCATCGCCGAAAGATTTTGGGTTTGGGGAGAAGTCTTCCCGACTGATAGAAGTCTTGGCGAAAGGAGGGTAGCATCGGTGTGAATTCCTGCCGATCAAACGAAGTCTCACTGAAAGAATGGAACTCTCGACATAATGTTAAGCTCAGGGAGATGTCTCGGTGATGAAGTAAATGTCTCACCCAAGGGCTGTGAGTTTGGCGTGATGTCTTATCGATGCTCGGTGGTCTCACCGACGGAAGGTGCTTTCGCCGTGAGGTCTTGCCGACGGATGATGAAGCGAGCTCGCTGAAGGATTTTTCCTTCGGCATAAGTTCCTACCGACGGATGGAGGTCTCGACAAAAGCTTGTGCTGCCCGCTGTGAAGTCTTCCCGACTGGTGGGAGTCACACCGAAAGTTGTTCACAAGGCCGGCATCGGGGAGAGTTGTTTACCTTCGAGGAGAGGTCTTGTCGACCCGATAATATCTTGGCGAAATGGAGATCTCAGCGAAAGGTCTCACCGACCAAGAAGGGGTCTCCCTGATATGAAATGAGCTCGCTGAAGGATCTTGCCTTCGGCATAAAGTCTTGCTGAATGCGAGTGTCGGGGCAATGAAATATGGATATCGGTATAACTCCTGCAGCTCGATATGAAGTTCTGTCGACCATCATATGTCTTACCGAATGCTGTTGCGAGGTCTAATCGCATCGGGGAGACATGATTAGTGTCTCACCTATATGTGATTTTGTCTAGGAACTTTTGACCACCCAACGAAGCTTGCGTGGCATCTTTTCAACCAATCGGAGGGAACCGTGGGCAGTTTGACTGTCATGACTATCCTTGTGAGGAGGATCAACTGAATGAAACCAACATGGATCTGCTCTGTGATCAAGGGTGATGAATCGGTTCGAAGGCAATAGTGTTGTCTCTATGGAGGCCGACTACAGGGAGTATCTGATGCTGATTCTAGAGGGGGATCAACTTGAGGAAAGATCTAGAGCAAGATCAGGCAGAAAATAAGAAGAGGGCACGAGTCTCCGTAACAGTTGGGATCTCTGCTGGCACAAGATGGGATTGACATTAATGATAATGCTTTAGAGAATTCAAAGCAGCCCTCCAAGGAGGTTCGAATATAGACACGGAGGCTAGAAGTAAATGCAAGTATTATATAAGATCTGAAGGCTTCTCCTGAGGGTGATCCTTCACACCGACATGGACAACAAGGATACATTGAATGCAGAATTAACTTCAAAAAAGATCTAAGGGCGGATCTTTTCGAAGGCTGATATTTTGTAAGCCCAAGGGGCCGACACTTTTAGGATATATGGCATTTTTTCCTCTTTGTAAAGAGGGAGTTCTTCTGATGCTTTTTCTGAAGTTTGTGACTCTTGCAGTCCTTTCTCAGATTAGCAAACTTTTGTAACTCAATTTTGGAGATGAAATTCAGTAAAGACCTTGATTATTATTGATTTGAAGCACTTGCCTTCTTTCTCTTTTCATTTTTGTGTTCAGTTAGCTGATTGATCAAGCTTTTAGTGAGGTAATGTTTATTTCCTTCGAGCTTTGTCTCAGATTTTAGAACCTTTATGCAGAAAGTATGTTTTTTGCAAGTTACAAATTGTGTCAAAAGATGTAAAATGAATTTTAGATGTGAAATTAACTTTCCTTCTAGGAATCTTAGCACCAGGACCTGTTTGTGAAACACTTTTGCAAAAATATATACAAAAGTGAGTTGTGCAAATTTATCTTCAGTCATTGCAAGCAAGTGTATGAAGTCTGGTTTCAAATCCAAGTAACGTTTAGGTGTATCACCCTAGGGTTTAGTTTTAATTTTAAAGCATTCTCTTTCTCCCTTTTCCTTTCAAAATTAGTAGTTTTAGGTGATAACACAAAGGAAGTCGGCCTTCTCTAGAGGTTGACCTCTGTCTACAAGTGACCCACAACTTTAGAGGTCTTCCCATGTTACACTGAGGTGTTGAACATCAGGTTCAATGAGGGTGCAATTTTAGGTGATAACAGTTTTGGCACGCTCGGTGGGACTGTCGAATTAGACAGCTAAAAGAAGATACATCTTATTACTGATTCCGATATGCAATTAGCAATTTTTAGACCTTAAGAGGTTGAAATCTGCATATCTGGTTACTCCATGCCCAAAGTAACTGGTTTCAATACGCTAAGTGTTGATTTCATGGTAATATTTCTTACCATTCACCATTTCACGAAAATGCTATATATATGTGTTCTAATCTGCCGTATCAAAGCAGTTATACTGCTGATTTCACAGAATATTACAAACAAAGCAATTTTTCTGATGAGTCTCAAAATTATGACAATATGAGTTTGGAGGATATGTCTTTATATTTCCAAAAGTAGTTTGAGGAAATTGAAAATCAGCAGGAGTTCAATAGGCAGCAGGAGGAGCTTGCTTATCAAGCTTATATTCATCAGCAGGGGGTTGAGACACAAACAACATCCTATTTAGTACTAGAATTTGAATGAAGTCAATCTAACTCTCCTGAAGAACAACTTTCTCAAATGCCCCAGTCAGCTGCTACCTTTCCAAATCCTTTCTTTAAGGAAGGGCTTCACTTTTCACAGTTTAGTGTTCCAAGTTTTGAACAGAATGAGTTTTCTGTTGAAAAGAAAACAAAGGAAGAGCAGCCCATTGATCTAGACAGCTTACTCGTGTGGGAAAGGATTAAAAAGGTAAATCCTTTACATCTAGCTATAAAGTGTCATCAATTGTAGCAACAAATAATTGGACAAGAGGAAATCTCTCAAGTTCTAGTTGGACAACAAGAGGGCGAAATGGAAGTAGCTGTTGAAAAAGGTCAATTTACAACTTGGAATAAGGGACTATCTCTATTCTCTCAGCTTGATGAAGAGGGGGTAATTGCTGAATTTTGCTCAATATTGGAAAATGAGGAATCTAAACTTTTACAAGAAAGTGAGGAGAATCAGGTTGAGCAGCTTGTTGTAATGAACATAGTTGAGAATCAAAGGGCAGAGTTAATCTTCTCATTTGATGATTTGCCTTACTTCATTGACAAGGATGAGGAACTCGACCGACATGAGGTTGATGGAGGCAATGTTGATTTATTGTTGCATAAAGGTGAAGGTGAGTCTGAAGTCTCTACTCAAGAATAAGGAGGTTTAAGTAGCATTGTTCAGAGAGAGCCACATTTTGATGTGCATGAAAATACCCATCAGGTTGAACAAGTCCCTGAACTAGACTTACTGTATTGCAAAGGGGGTGATTTTGATGCTTTATCAAAGCTAGATGAGAACTGCTTTAGGCCTGAAATTAGTCCTTCTGTTCAGAAAAGTAAAGAAGACAGTGAAGAGGATATGTTTTCGAATGATTTAGAAGCTTTTTGTACTAATTTGGGTGTTGAACTATTACCTCTTGATGAAGTTAATCATGAACAACTCGAGCTTACTGAAGAAGCTTCTCTTTTTTCACTAAGTCAGTCACAAGGGTTAGTTTTTTCCAACCAAGGCTATAAAACAACAGTGAATGGGCAAGAGACCAACAAGGAGAGCTCAGTTTTTGTCTTTACAAGGGGCTCTCTAATTAGAGATTTAGCCCAGATGGAGTTTGATAAAGTGCCAATGGTTAATTAGGTACTCACACATGGAGCCACAACTAAAAATGGCATAAAAGATGTACTTGCAGTTGAAAAAGAGTGTGTACAATTTACTTATCCTCCTTTGAATACAAATGCATATGATCAGTTTAAGGAGGTAAGTGAACTTGTTACCCTCTTTCATGAGGCAGTGCATTGTAATTTTAAACATTTTTCAGTGTACCATCTTTATTCAGCTACCATTAATCTTGAGAGTCATTGCATATTGAGGAGAAAGGGCAGCTATTTCAACCATCCTGTGAATGGTTTTGTTTGACCAATTTCTCACTGGTTAGTGTAGGATAGATTTAGATGCAGTTTACATTCCCTAAGTGTTGTCCCAGCACAATAAATAGTGTTATTTCAGTTTGACCTGTTTTCAATAAGTTTCCAAGTGTTCTAGTGAGTCTCAAGTAAGTTACAACCATGTACAAGTTGCTCTAGATCTGTTTCTAAGGTTTTACTAAATGACTCCATGCCCAATGGATAGGCCTAGGCTACTGGTCTGCATGTTTAGTAGGAAAAAATCCAGCTGAGGTTGCCAGAAATGTTACCTGATTTTCACCTATGGGCTCAATCAGGTAGGGAAATCTATGTTTTAGGTGTTCATGAAGGCCAAATGGGGACATTTTTGTGCAGGATTAAATCATACACCCAATGTATTTCTCAAGGAAGTCTGATAGAAAGCATGCCTCAATCAGATTTGGCATAAAACTTCTGATGAAGAAAATCACTGAGACCCTTCTATTGTCTTGCCGACTAGCAATTTGGTTCTATTCATTTGAAATATATTGGTTGGCCAGACATCTTAATCGCCATGCATTTTTATATGTCTTCCTGACATGCTGAAGTCTCACCGACCGTTGTGCACAAGGCTAGCATTGCCGAAAGATTTTGGGTTCAGGGAGAAGTCTTCTTGACTGATAGAAGTCTCGGCGAAAGGAGGGTAGCGTCGATGTGAAGTCTTGCCGATCAAACGAAGTCTCACCAAAAGATGGAACTCTCGGCAACGAAGTGAATGTCTCGCTGAAGGGCTGTGAGTTCGGCATGATGTCTTGTCGATGCTCAGTGGTCTCGCCGACGAAAGGTGCTTTTGCCATGAGGTCTTTTGGATGGATGATGAAGCGAGCTCGCTGATGGATAAAAGCTTGTGTCGCCCGCTGTGAAGTCTTCCCGACCGGTGGGAGTCACGCTGAAAGTTGTTCACAAGGCTGGCGTCGGGGAGAGTTGTTTACCTTCGGGGAGAGGTCCTACCGACTCTAATAATATCTCGGAAAAATGGAGATCTCGGCGAAAGGTCTCACCGACCAAGAAGGGGTCTCCCTAATATGAAATGAGCTCGCCGAAGGATCTTGCCTTCAACATAAAGTCTTGCCGAATGCGGGTGTCTGGGCGATGAAATATGGATATCGGTATAACTCCTACAGCTCGATATAAAGTCCTGTCGACCATCGTATGTCTTGCCGAATGCTATTGCGAGGTCTAATCGCATCAGGGAGACAAGATTAGTTTCTCACCGATATGCGATTTTGTTCGGGAACTTTTGACTGCCCAAGGAAGCTTGCGTCGCATCTTTTCAACCAATCGGAGGGAACCGTGGGCAGTTTGACTGTCACAACTATCCTTGTGAGGAGGATCAACTGAATGAAACCAACATGGATCTGCTTTGTGATCAAGGGTGATGAATCAGTTCGAAGGCAATAGTGTTGTCTCTATGGAGGCTGACTACAGGGAGTATCTGATGCTGCTTCTAGAGGGGGATCAACTTGAGGAAAGATTTGGAGCAAGATCAGGCAAAAAATAAGAAGAGGCCACGAGTCTCCGTAATAGTTGGGATCTTTGCTGGCACAAGAGGGGGATCAGCATTAATGATAATGCTTTAGAGCATTCAAAGCAGCCCTTCAAGGAGGTTCGAATATAGACACGGAGGCCAGAAGTAAATGCAAGTATTGCATAAGATCTGAAGGCTTCTCCTGAGGGTGATCCTTCACACCAACATGGACAACAAGGATACATTGAATGCAGAATTAACTACAAAAAATATCTAAGGGCGGATCTTTTTGAAGGCTAATATTTTGTAAGCCCAAGGGGCTGACACTTTTAGGATATATGGTATTTTTTGCCTCTTTGTAAAGAGGGAGTTCTTCTGATGCTTTTCTGAAGTTTGTGACTCTTGCAGTCCTTTCTCAGATTAGCAAACTTTTGTAACTCAATTTTGGAGATGAAATTCAGTAAATACCTTGATTATTATTGATTTGAAGCTCTTGCATTCTTTCTCTTTGCATTTTTGTGTTCAGTCAGCTAATTGATCAAGCTTTTAGTGAGGTAATCTTTATTTCCTTCGAGCTTTGTCTCAAATTTTAGAACCTTTATGCAGAAAGTATGTTTTTTGCAGGTTACAAATTGTGTCAAAAGATGTAAAATGAATTTTAGATGTGAAATTAACTTTCCTTCTAGGAATCTTAGCACCAGGACCTATTTGTGAAACACTTTTGCAAAAATATATACAGAAGTGAATTGTGCAAATTTATCTTCAGTCATTGAAAGCAAGTGTATGAATTCTGGTTTCAAATCCAAGTAACATTTAGGTGTATCACCATAGGGTTTAGTTTTAATTTTAAAGCATTCTCTTTCTCCCTTTTCCTTTCAAAATCAGTAGTTTTAGGTGATAACAAAAAGGAAGCTGACCTTCTCTGAAGGTTGACCTCTATCTACAAGTGACCCACAACTTTAGAGGTCTTCCCATGTTACACTGAGGTGTTGAACATCAAGTTCAACGAGGGTGCAATTTCAGGTGATAATAGAAACCACATGCAGTTTGCCTCAAGTCAGCAATCTATTCACCACAAGGAATGCCTTCAAGACTCACAAAATTTCTCTAATACCACTTGGTGCAATCATGGATGAAGGGTCTAGAAAGAACTATGCAGCTTAGAGTTGACACAACAGAAACAACACAAGGAAATATTTTGCAAATATAGATCTTTGTGGAATTGGTAATTTTGCATGCATCATATGCCTCATGAGTGAATAACTAGGGCTCACAGGTCCACTGCAAGGGCATTCAACATTACAACTGGTTAGGGGCCTTATTACAGTCCCTTAATGGAGTTGATCAAAAAATATAACTATCACTAATTGAATGACTACTTTCCAAATGATTACAAATGACCTTAAATATGATTCTCCAACTCCAACAAAGGTTCGTGTTAGTCTCAAGGGTTCACAAAACCTGATATATAAATATGATGTATATGACCTCATGTAGATGCTATATCCTACTTCGTGAGCTCAGAAATGATAATACGGTGAAGTGTAGAATGAAATGTTGTAATTGCTACTGAGTGAAATGTAAGAAAATAAATGTTTTTGGTTGATACAGGATTGATTTACAACAAGGTATTCTCTTGCATCATTTTTCATTTAGGGAGACAAGGTGGGACTGATGGGTCTTTTGTTTCTACCTAAATGGTTTAGCATTGGGCTGAAGTGGGATATAATGCTACAACAAATCCTCCTTATATGCCTTTAGTTCATCAAATGACCATGAAAAATATTTTTAAAATTTTTGTAACAGGGAAACCGACATCTATTTGTCATCAAGTTTTAGCTTCTTTTCAATGTAGATAATCTTTGGATTTTCATTTGTCCCCAAATTAACTCTTTCAACATCCTCTTTGTGAGATGATTATATTTTGTTCCTACAATGGTCTCCACTACCATACATATTTTCTAATGAAACTAATCATTTGGGAATATTATTTGTCTTAATTTGTACTATCACATTCCCAAATAGAGTTTCTTTTCTACCATCTACTTCAACCATTGGTTTACAATCAATTAGTTGACCATCAAACTCATCCATACCATTCAAAAACCTAAAAATGTGTTGACTATCATCAAATAATTTATAGATATATATATATATATATATATATATATATATATATATATATATATATATATATATATATATATATATATAATTTAGTATGGTAGGTCTTGCTAATACATCAATTCTTTGTTGCAATTAAGGAACATTTGCATTCAAACTACACCTAGATGCTACAATAGAAAGAGCATCAAAGTCCACATTTTCATTTCTTTCTAGCCATTTACTTCCAATGGCATCAAACAATTCCATGTTGTCCCAAACAACATTTTTGTACATTATGAGTTTGTTCTCTTTCATTGCATATACACTTTTCACTTGTTTCACTACCAACTTAAAATATCCATGAATATTCATGTGTCTAACACCACATTTGTAAGTGACATTTAACCCCATAAATAGGGTCGCATATTCAACAATATTGTTAGTACATGGAAAGGTTAATCTGAAATAAAAATTATGCTTCTCGCCATTTGGGGATACTAACACAACCCCGATATCATTACCTTACCTTGAGCAATATCCATCAAAAAACATGTCCCAAAGACCATCTTTTGGCTCCTTATCAACATCTAGAGGAGTAGGAGAAACTAACTCATCACAAAAACCAATTATTTGATAAATAATAGTATCAAACAAGTTTATTTCATTGAGAGACTTATACCTATCCTCAATGTTGTCTTGGAATCTTTTTTCTCTATCCAACCTCACATTTTCACCATGCAAAGGAATGGTGGCATATGATAATCCATATATATGCTTCCACAAAGAGAGGTTGCACACTTTCTAGACAATTGCATTCCCAATTTTACTGTACAATCAACCACAATAATGTCCATCAAGAAAAAATTATCCAGGCAATCAACATGTCAAGCCTCTACAACATTCACTAATCCACTGAAATTGACTTCTCTAAAATCCATAGAAAAAAAAATTCCATAGGACTTTGATACTTGCAAAGCAAGTTCATTCATTACCTCAAGTGACATGACATTGCTAGATGCACCCAAAAAAAATATAATTATGGAGCAACCAACTATTGATGATTAAAGTGGTGTAGAAGGGATCAATAGATAGCCAGTTTCTCACAATTAAAACACTGAGGTATACCTCCATAATATCCTTCACCTTCTTTTCTTCTTCAATTAGCATACCAAATAGTAGTTCTTGTACAACTTTTAAAATAAAAGACATGGCCTAAGCTCTATGTTTTGGGATTATTATGGAAAAGGAGTTGGAAAAGGAGTATTTGGTGTCATAGTTACCACATTTGCATTTGGTATGCATGAAACCACTTGACTAGAGGAGGAGATAAACTGATTATCTTTTAATTCCTTTCCATATTGGCCAATTGTAAACACTTGGCTCACTATTGTCCCCTTGTCTTTCTTGAACCACTTTGTGTTTGTAGTCTTATCTCCACTAAAAAGAGAATCTTTTGCTTGCACAAGTAGACATTGAGTCTTAGGAATGTAATTATTTTAATTTTGTTGTATTTATGGACTTTTCCTCTTATCAACAACCTTCTTAACTAGAACATGTTGCTTTTCATCAATATTCACCTTCTACTTACCAATGTCAACCTTTTGTGTCACTATATATGACTTATTTTCCTTTTATGTTTGCACTAGAATATTCCTATTTCTCAGTTGAATGTTGTTTTGGGCCTACACCACACCTATATCAGTGAAGTCCTTTATATCCTCAAATGAAGGTATATTTATATTATACCTCTTCTACATAAGTGATATCATATGCTAAAATTCATGAGCTAATAATTGATATGGCTAAGGATCAAGCTTTCTATCAACTTAGAAAATTTGGTCATTTATATTGGAACTATTGTGATAGGTTATTTTAGTAGTATGGTCATGACCCAATTCATCAAATTGGTCAATTTTTTCCTCATGGTATTAAGTACCACCTTCATCATTATGGAACTCTTCATCTCCACATAATGAAAGTGCAACAACACGATTGAGAGGGTTATGTAGGAGAAAACATGAATCACACCACATCTTATCATCTTGACAATTGACAGTTTCTGTAGTCAAGGGATCAAGTACATCCTTGTCTTGCTATTTGAAATTTGCATTTTTCTAAGCAGGCCTTCCATTATGTTGTTGTGGTCTCTTAGACTATTCTATGTTATATGGTATATTGTGTAGCCTTTGTCCCTCATTGAAATGTGTGGATGCACCTTAAGGTGGAAACCCCTTATCATTATGTGTCACCTTGTATGACAATTCCTTCACGCTACCCATTAGCTTGTCTAATTTATCCTCAGTTGAGAGGGGTTTGTTCACAACATCCCTATCTAGTTGTGATAACTTCACATCATCTCTTTTTAATTGTTTATTGAATTCCCTCATATTGCTCTCTATGTTTAGGTTTATAGCATATGCTTCCTTGAGGGTCTAGGGTTCTTATCTCTTAAATAATATCCTTAGAATCAAATGCACCACAATAAAGTAAAATACATATGGATTCATTAGACTTAATATGTTGAGGAACCTTTCTCACAATGAGGATGAAATTTGGTGTTGAAATCAATCATCATCTCATTGAGACTCTTTTTAATAGTAGTGAGCTCATGGATAGCAAACTTTGGATCAATCCTTTCCCCATAGTTCATTCTAAAAGCATCAAAAAATTATTCCCATGAAGAAATTTGCTATCACATATATTTTTAAACCATTCCCTGACACTCTCCTCCAAGGAATAAAAAAATAGCTTCATCATCACATATTTATCTTTAATCTCAAACCCATCAACGATATTGATGAAGTACCTCAAGTGTTCTCCGATCACAATGTTATTGGCTTGGAATTTTGGAACCTCTCCTCTGATGTCACTAGTAATGTGATTGGGATAATTCAGGATCTCAAAGAAGTCTAGTTTCCTATTCCTTTTATCTCCTAATGGTTTTTAGGCAGGAAAAAATCTTTGAGCTTGTCTTTGAGGGTTACCTATATAAATTTTTCCTATATTTTTTTGTTGTGCTATTTTTTGAGCTTTTCATTGGGAATCCAAAGCACAGGCTTGATCTAGATGATCAATTTCAACTTGTAATGATTTCCATTTTCTTCTAACTTCATTTAAGGGATCTAATTCTTCATCTATGAGTCTTTTCCTTTCACCAAAATTGATTTTAACATGTTGATTAACATCATGGAAAATTTGATCAAAATAAGAGCCTTGGGAACGAATAGGAGGAGGTTGTTGGTGTTCAATTTTGTGAGAACCTCTATCAACCCTGCCTATAGTCTAATTTCTCCTTACATCATAATCATCAAAATTTATATTTATTCTTTTGAGTAGATGATTCGTAGAATCATCAGATGTATATTAGTATTATTCTCTTAGGTCAAAAAATTCATCACCTCTACCTCAAGTCCTAACCCTTTTTGTATCATTGTGTCCAAATGGGCTACTTCCATATTTTATTTTCCATTTACCATGTTGAATTTTTATATTGCCTACATTAATTCCTTGTCCATGATACTCATCCCTTCATCTTCTTATATGCATGGTAATCAATTTTTTGAAAAAATTGGGTTCTTGCAATAGAGTCACCTCTCCTAATAGGAGAAGATTATTTTAGAACTATACTTACTGATATAATCCAAAATAGTAGCTGCAAAAGACTATTCAAATTTTGATTTTTTCAAATGATGTAAGAAATTTTAACACCCATCATCTCCTTTTAACACCCATCATCTCCAACAATGGAACCAATTTATTAGTCTCAAAATCACTACTCTATTTCCTAGAATTGGATTTTACCCACAAGATTAGGGTTGTCAACAAATGAATGAAATTAGTTCATCAACAAAACTATGGAAGACCTTGAGCTAACTCAACAAGAGTGGGTTTTATTTTCTACACTTTTAGATCAATTTAAACTCAGGAGGGTATTCCCAAAGATATACCTTAATAGGTAAAAAACCATTTATGATAAGCAACAATGAACTTGATGATATCTAAACCTAACTTGTCTACTATCCCCCTATAACTATCATGGACTAAGTGAACTAGCTATCTCTAACCCTTGTATATATGATCACATGTGCAAGGTGGGGTGAGTTCCATGATTCTTAGAAAATGGTTTTATTTATTTCCCTATAAATAGTGATATCATGAAGACACACTTTGGAAATGAAAATAAACAAGTTTTATGGTTTATTTGGATGTGAGTGACTGAAATAAATACAAGGAGATTAGTGTCTATTCTAGGACAACAAAGTCATAGTTAATAAGGAGAAATAGGAAAGAAAGATGAAAATTAAAGTTGATTTTCTTATCTAAGCATCAATTATCACTTTAGTCTTATCTAATTATTAATCCATCAATAAACTATCCAAGCCCATATATAAATACATAAAAGAGTTGTTACAATACATTTATAAAAATAAATAAAAAATCACATTCCTCTAATGATAATTGCATTCACAACAACAAATGTGTTGAAGAAAACATCTTAAAATGATACATTTTTTGAGTTTAAATATATATCAGTGGAGACATAAGACTGAAAATAACACTACAACATTCCTTTTACAATTATAAAATATTTCCTACCTCCTTACAACTACTCTACCAATAATTTTCTACAAATTGTGCCCTTGTGAATACTCTTTTGCTCTAGTTTTCTCTACCTATATATTACCCTCAAAATGATAGCCTCTTTCCCATAAAAATATGTTCTAAGGCCCAAACCCTAAGATGAATCACTATAGTTGCATCAAATCAATAGCAAAGGGAGACCCTCCAAAATGGGAACACATGATTGAAGGATAACATATGTATTTACACTAGGTAGATGAGGAAAATGGCCATTAATGTAAGTAGGTGTAAATAGGGGTTGTTGTGTATTAAAGTTGCATTCTTGCCATAAAAAATGTGTTTTGGGTGTGAAACATGTGTTCTGGGGTCATTGGTGGACTATTGGGTCTTGTCGTATAGCTTTGCCAAAGAAAAGTCATTAAAATTATCTCTACCCTAAAAAAATCATCTCCTTGCTAATCAACCCTCACATCTACAACCTTATAATATGGATTGGGCATCAATCCCAACCTCTACCTTATAATAATTTTTAAATGGTTAGATCAAATTTTGAATCTCTGACAATGCCATCAATTGTTGACCTTCAAGCATAACCTCTACCATATATCAATCAAAAGAAAAAATGAACACACAAAATATCAAAATATAGATGAACAACCCCTTGTATCAAGTCATGGGATTTAGGCCCATTGCATATCTTCTGTCAAAATCATAAGAAAATCAAAGGAATGTTGATAGGCTAGAAATTGATAAACTTAGAAAAATTAACCAAGATGGGTAAAGGCAATGGGTTTTGAGGACAATGGATGGAGTATGCAAACACTTGAAACCCCAAAATATTTAAAATACATAGCCATATTTTAAATATTACAACTTGATATTTTTTACTAAGGGAAGAAATGAGGGACCTACAACAACACTTCAAGGGCAAAGAATAAAATGTGACCTTTATAATTCATCTCATATATGTTTTCTATATTCACTAAAACATAGAAGAGGAAGGGAATCTGGCACAAAAATGAAACAAATAAATTGAGTCCCAACACATTCTATGTAGGTTCCTTTGTCAATTCATTCTATTTGGATGTGCAAAATACCAATACTTCCTTTCCTACCTATGTAGATTGAAATGAATAGTATGGATTAATTATTTAATCCATTCACATGTTAAATACTTAATGATGTATAAATAAATTGAATCCTAAAGCCAAGGTAAAGATAAGTGTTTTATATCTTGTGAAGAGAAGTCTAATCATTCACTTGATAATATAAATTCATTCCTAGTGGTGCGGGAGCACCTAATGGACTATATGCCTCCATGAGGCCAATATGTAAATAAGAGTTTAAGAATGTTTAGGGGTCATTTAATAAGGTCTTTCAAGACCATCATAATGTTTTTGAGTCATTTGGTGAATGTTTAGATAGGTTGTGTGGTCATTGACTCCAATTTGCAAAAAATTAAAAAATGTTATCAAGAGAGGTCTACAATAGGGTTTTGGTGTTTTGTTCTTAGAATAAGGTCTTGGTGGATCATATTATCATGTAATTAGTCAATTTAGTGGTTTTTAGGCATCGAGGGATTCAAAAGTGGAAAAAAAGCAAAATCTTATAAAAATTGTTGTCAAGGTAAAGTGCAAAATTGACAAATGGCAAGTTAGGGAGTTAGAAGGTTAGTTAAGTTAGTTTTATGAATTTTATATGGAGTGGGAAACCTCTAAATTGATATTTAACCTTGAACAAGTGGAGAGAGGGATGTAACTCATTAAGATCAATATGAAAAACCCCTATTTTGAATATGAAAATCTATATTTTTCTAGTAATTTTGTGGTTTAGCCTCCTGTACGACCCTATACAACCATGTACTTGATGGGAAGTCATTTTTTTTGGTAAATCTATGAGTCTAATTTAATATTATTTTTGTTCCATTCAAATTCATGCAGTTTTGAGGGAGATATTGCTTGTTTTCTAAAAACGGGTCAAAACCCCTATCTAGGGTAAACAATGATAAGAGAAATTGCATCTCTCTCTCTTTAACCAATGGAAAAGGCTAAATTTTTTTGAAATGGTTCTTCAATGTGTATATTTACTTGTCCTAACTTTTCAATTCACGGAGTTAAGGTTTTCTATTGGAATCATGATGCCCTAGGACTATGTTTAGTGGAAAATCTAGGAAAATAACAGTGAACAGTGAGTTTTTTTTGTGTTTTGTTGTTGAATCTAATATCCATCATTGGTGGAAGTGTTTGAGAATAGTTTCATGGTGTATTGGGGGCACTTTCAGTTGTGTTTTTTTCAAACTAATCTAGATTGGAGAATTTAAATGTTAAAGTTGACATGACTATGCTTTCTCTGGCAGACTGATAAAGAATGGTTTAGTAAGGGTTTGAATGCTAGTTTGTAAAAACTATTGACCACAAATTATGCCAATGTTTGGAGTTGATACTAAGGAATGTTGTGCACCTTTTTCAAAGTTGAGATGTGTTGAAACTAAGGTATTGAGTCCTCTGGACTACTGCCCTATTATGACAGAGTTGGTTGTTGAAGGATAACTGTGGGTTTTGTGGTACTCATTGTTGGATGGTTTGAAGAATTTTGAAGGTAATTTTGTGTGAGTCTTTAATATTATGATGGAGTTCAGTGTGCCTCGAATGGTGTCTAGGTTGACAAGTTTTGAAATGTTTCAAGAAGCCTAAATAGACCTAAAAGGTAGGGATAGTCAATAGTTTGTGGTGTTGTTACAAAACAAAGTTGTCTCATTCTTTAACATGTTTCAAAATGAATTAAAAGGAGTCAAAAAATCCTCTTACGTTCTAAAGTTTGGGTCTAGAACAAGGATTTTGTTTGACAATTCCTAATACAGGGCTACAAGGGTATGGTGTAGTCTACAAAGAACATTGGGTTTGAAGTATTGAGGTTACTTGCAGGGTTTGGTATGGTTGAGTTTGTTATGAAAATATTGTGTAATATCTTCTAAGGGACAGTTGAGTTGTTTTGTTGATGATTTCACAGTTTGAGTTATTTCCAAGAATTCCAAAGATCAAGAATTTTGTATCATTGCCTTGAATGATTGGTTGAGTTGAATTGTGATCCTCCTAGCCTTACATCACCTAGCCATCATAACATTTGTATACTTGAAAATTTCTCACCCATAGTAGGTAATCTTGTAGCTTCAATTACATATACTTTCAAAAGCATTAACTTGTAATCCTTTCACAATAGATATGTTATTTAACAATGTCAAGGAAAATTCCTACACTATTTCCTCATTAAATCCATTCAAGCATAATCCAACCATCCCACTTGCTAAATATGGGCATGCAAGCTTGACCATTTAGTATAATCCTATGATTGCATGACTCCATCCAAAGTAGATCACCACCCATCCCATAGCATTGTAGATAATTTCTCTATGATTTCTCCACTACTAATAGTCATTGTATTGATACTCTATACTGATTTGTTCCCTCATTTTTTTTTCTGACAATGGTTGCTCTCTATGCATGTGTTACTTGGCTTAGTTGAAGATTAATTTATTTTTTTGTTCCCAAGGAGGATATAAAAATGATGATGACCATTAATGTATGTAATACATCTATACTTGAGACATACAATTCTCAAAAGGTTGAATGATAGTGGCACATATAAAATAATCAATTCATGTTTCCCCCAATTTGAAGTGGAATTTATCCTCAATTGATGGATTTAGGATATAGTAAAAGGGATATGTGCAATAAATGAAATTAAATAAATCACTTAAAATGATTATAATGATAGCAAAATTCCATGTGTGCAAAAAATTATTAACCAAAATTAATATATAGTAAGATAAAGTGTGATATTATAAATAGAAGTAAGGAAACTAAAGTGTTATTGATGAACGATTGGACGGTGGCACAAGTTGAAGTAATGATGATAACTGAGCACATGAGAAATGTTATATAAAATTTTATGGAAGTTTCATGTCAAAATGTAAAGGAGGTGACATGTAGTTGCAAATATCTTCATGTATCATGAAGCGACATGCCATATTATTATTCATGTAAAAATATTGAATGTATATGTATGAAACAAAACTACAATGGATGTAGTTGTGATTGTATGTTCTGATGTGGCAAGTGTATGTCATTGGTTGTGTGTTCTTTTGCTACATGGAACTCAAAATAGTAGCTACATGTAGCATAGCTACAGGCTCCACTGAAAGGGGCTACATGTACCATTATTGCAGGCTCCTCTGATAGTGACTATATGTACTATTATTATAGGCCCCTCTTAGAATTTTTTCATGTACCACTACTACAAGTCCCTTCAACATAATAGAAATTGTGCACATTTCAAGATGGGTAAGTTTATTGCAATGATGTATCCAACAGTGCCTTAAGGTTTTCTCTAAAAGGGATATTATTAATTTTTATATAGAATTGAGGAAATCATACTTGTAAAGAATCAATGATGGAGCTAGGAAGCTCACCCCCTAGCACTTCATGTTGAGAACTTAATAATGGTGGTGATTTTATGTGTGTCGTAAAATTGAGGTTGCTTGAATGGGTAAACTGTTATAGGAAGGTATCTTTGTGTAGTGGCTTCTTATATACTTTTAGGTAGTTTCCATTGATTATTAAATAAAATATGACAAGAACAATTGTAGTTAATCTAATCATAACATTTGGAAAGACCTTAATTTCATAAGGTCCTAGCCATCATGTTTGTAATTTTCCTATGTGGTTTTTATATCTAGAGTAATATAGCAAGGCCCAATCACCTTTATGAAATACCTTTGACTTTTTGAATTGTTCATGCCATTTGATCCTTTGCTTTTGTATTATTTCTATGTAGATAATGGCCTCCTTCTTAGTTCGTTGGGGGAATTAATCTGCATGATCCAATATTGTTGAGCTATAGAGAGTTCTATACTTAATTTAAGTTTTGTTTATAAAGTCTTATATTTGAATTTAATTAGAAGGACAATCTTTTGAATCATAGATAAATTCATAAGGTGTAATTCCTATTTTTTTCTAAATAGTCCAATATAATCATATGGATTCAAGTAGGTGAGCCACCTGGTCCTTGTGATTAATGCTACTGTCTTGGTCAAAATTACTTTAGTATCTCTATTTTTAATCTCAACTTCACCATTATATTATGGATGATAGGGACCAAACTTCTTATGACTAACTTTATACTCATTACCAATGCTACAATCAAGTCCTATGAAAACTATGGCCCTTGATAAGTGTTGAAAATTGAGGTGTTTTCTTAGCTTAATACTCTGTAAAACTTCAAAATTGCTGTTCTAAGTAAGTCTTTTCTTTGTTACATAAATTCTTTGTGGATGATTATCTTGATTAATCCATTTTACTGTTGTAGAATGTAGAGAGAATTATATAGAAGAACTAGACAGGATAATAGAAGTTTCACACAAGATATACTGTGGAGAAACCCTTTCGGGAAAAAACTCCACCAAGAATTATTCTATTATTCAAACTCTGAATTACAATAGCTCCAATTCTTTCTTGAGAATGCTTCTTCTATCTTTAACAATCTTCTTCACACCTGCAATAAGAAATCTGAAAACTCTATTCAACTTGAATGAGATATAGAAACAATATGCAACCTTGTAATAATCAAATGGTGATAATTACAATGCATAAGCTCAAGCCCTTGAAAAGGTACGCCATATTCCTTCAAGTAGAGTTCTTCAGTGAAGACTAAATCTTACAACATGTGCATCATGCATTTGGGTGTCCCAAACTGAAGCTACAACTTCTCCTTCACTTCGGTGATAATTCCAAAGCTATTCCTCAAAGATGGCACCCACAATTAAAGCTACTTAACTGAGCCATCAGAAATATCTTATCATGCATTGGAGTTAATTCCAATAAAGCATCTTGGGCACCCAAGTTGTCTTCAAGTGCTTTATTGTTAACTGAAACATTTACTCAACACCATTCCCAAAGAATGGTCATCCCTTGTTAACTGGAGGTAGTCCCTGTTATCTGTCATACAACTCAATGTTATTTAGCCATGCATTACAAGTTAACTAAAGCTAACTACATGCAACTCAAAATAACTAACATGCACACAACATGCACTTGCATGCAACTGAAGATAACTGAACTGAACTGAACCGAACTGAACTGAACTGAACTAAACTGAACTGAACTGAACTGAACTGAACTGAACTGAATTGAACTAAACTGATTCTGAAATGAACTGAACTGAATTGAACTGAACTGAACTGATCTGAACTAAACTTAACTGAACTTAACTAAACTTCAAGCATGCAAACATCAAATTCTAACTCCTAGGATCTTTACATGCATTCAGAAGTGTTAACTGTTACTCCGTATAGATAACTGAACACAAGGTGAGTTTCACCTTACCATGTGAGTGTCCCATGTGTCCCTATTATTTAGGAACTCAATATGGATGCCCTCACAGGCTTCATACATTTAGAATTAATTACAAATGTCAATAATCATGATTATTTCATCAAATATTAATCTCACAATAATCTTAGTGTTGTTTAACACATTCCAAGAATCAAGGAGATACATGAAATAATTAATGTTTAGGATTTGCAATTTAATGGCAACCTATTTCCAACATTCTCCCACTTGACATTATACATTGCAATTATTCTAAACAAGGAATAAAAAATTTAAATCAAGAACAGGACTCAAGGCCAATGGCCTTCCTGCACCAAGAGAACTTATCTGTAGGAACTGGCTTCGTAAGATAATCTGCAACATTAATTAAAGTGTCAACTTTTTCAATTAATACTTTCCCACTCTCAACCATTTCTCGCACAAAGTGATACTGAACATCTACATGTTTAGTACGAGCATGATACATAGGATTTTTGGCTAAACAAATAGCACTCTGACTATCACATTCAAGCCTAACTTGCTTGCAATTAAAACCAATACCTGACCCAAGCCTCTGTAACCAAACTGCCTCTTTGAGGCATGTGTGGCAGCCATGTACTCTGCTTCTATGGTGGACAAAGCAACCGTGGCTGCCTCTTACTCATCCAACTAACCACAGCTCCAAACAAAGTGTAAACATAACCACTTGTCGACCTCCGACTGTCCAGATCTCCTGCCCAATCTGAATCAACAAACCCCTGTATGTCCAATGATCTATTCATAATATCAATATTATTTGAACCATGATAAACTAAACAGTAATCTGAAGTCCCTCGTAAATATCTAAATACCCTCTTAACATAAGTCCAATGTTCTTTACCAGGGTTAGACATAAACCTACTAAGAACTCCCACTGCTTGTGCTATATCTAGTCTTGTACAGACCATTGCATACATTAAACTACCAATTGCACTAGCATACAGAATTTCAGACATTTCCTCAAAATCAAAATCAGATTTAGGACTCATATCTAAACTTAACTTCTGCAAATGGTAAAGGAATATTAACCGGTTTACTGTCCTGCATGTTAAATCTTTTCAAAATAGTATCAACATAATTACTCTGACTTAAGCAAAGCTTTCTGTTACCTCTATCTCTACTGATCTCCATACCGAGGATATATTTTGCAGCCCCTAGATCTTTCATCTCAAATGTGCTCGAGAGTTGTGCTTTCAATTCTCTGATCATTACCTTGCTGTTACCAATAAACAACATGTCAACATACAAGATAATAATTAAAAGCTGATTATCAATAATTTTTATATAAACACAATGATCTTCCTCACTCCTAACAAAACCAATTTTTAATGCAAAAGCATCAAACTTCTGGTACCACATTCTGGGTGATTGTTTCAATCCATATAAAGATCTCTTTAACCTGCAAACCTATTCTTCTTTTCCTTTTACAACAAAACCTTCAGGTTGCTTCATATAAATCTCCTCATCAAGATTCACATGCAAAAAAGTAGTTTTCACATCCATTTGCTCAATTTCAAAATCATAAGTAGCAATAATAGATAAGAAGAATCTAATAGAAGTTAATTTAGCAACAGGAGAGAAGATTTCATTAAAGTCAACTCCCTCTCTCTGGGAGTAGCCCTTGGCTACTAATCTAGCCTTGTACCTTTCGAGATTACCATCTGCACCAATCTTCTTTTTAAAGATCCATTTACAACCAATGGCCTTTCTATCTTTGGGAAAACTCTCAAGATCCCATGTGTCACAAGTATCCAAGGATTCCATTTCCTCATGCATAGCTTGTGACCAAAGCTTACTCTCATTTGAGGACAAAGCTTCCCTGTAAGAACTGGGTTCATCATTAGTACTCATTAAAGCAAAAATACAACGGAAATTAGGTGGGCTATACCTATCAATGGGATTACGTTGTCTTGTGGATCTCCTTAAAGGAGTTTCTTCTGGTTCCTCAATATGCTCATCTTGAGCCTCTATTTCAGAAGAACTCTTTGAACTCTCTTCTTGAGATTCATCCACTTGTTCTTCAACATGTGCATCTTGTTGCTTCTCAGTATTTGTCTCAAAATGCACTGTTCAGAAGTATCCTTTTCCTTTGGTTGTTCTTCTCCTGAATAAGCTCTAAATTCCCTGAAAATAACATCTCTAGATAAAGAAACTTTTCTTGTTAGTGGATTCCAAAGCTTGTAACCTTTTACATTTTCACCATAACCTATGAATATGCATTTATGTGCTTTAGGATCCAATTTAGATCGCTTTTCTTGAGGCACGTGAACAAAAGCCTCACAACCAAAGATCCTTAAATGTGCAACACTAGGTTTCTTACCTAACCACATCTCATAAGGAGTTTTATCTTCAATAGATGAACTAGGGGATCTATTGATTAAATAACAAGAAGTACATACTGCTTCAGCCCATAAGGACCGTTCAAGCCTAGCACTACTTAACATACTCCTAGCTCTTTCCATTAAGGTTTGGTTCATCCTTTCTGCTACTCCATTTTGTTGAGGTGTATATGGAGTAGTTTTCTGTCTCACTATTCCTGCATGCTTACAATAGTCATCAAATTCCTTAGAACAATACTCACCACCATTATCTGATCTCAACACTTTTATCTTATAATCTGATTGTTTCTCAACCAAAGCCTTAAATTCCTTAAACTTATTAAACACATCAGATTTGTTATGCATAAAATATATCCAAGTTTATCTTGAGACATCATCAATAAATGTGACATAGTATCTAGATTTTCCAATAGAGTCAATATCCACAGGACCCATTACATCTGAGTGGATAATCTCTAATAATCTTTTAGCTCTATTTGTACCACTAGGAAATTTAGATCTAGATTGCTTTCCAAACACATAGTGCTCACAAAAGTCATTTTTTCCAATATTATAATTAGGAATACCGTCAACCAAATTTTTATTAAGAATGGTCCTAAGACATTTTTCACCTATATGGCCCCATCTATGGTGCCATAGCATACATGTATTTTCAGCTTTAGTTACATTTGATAAAATATTTACATTGGAGGTATTCAGCTTAAACAAAGTCCCAATCTAAGATCCTTTAGCAACCACCATATTCCCTTTCACCAATTTGGAACCACCTTTGTCAAATGTCACATGCATTCCAGAATCATTAAACTTAGAGACAAAAAGTAGATTCCTTGCAAGTCCTAGAATATGTAAAACATCATTAAGTGTATTAACACTACCATCATTGAAACACAATTTTACCTCTCCTTTGCCAACAAATTTTGTTGTGTTGTTGTCTCCAAAGAAGACATCTCCTCCATCATATGTAGTATATTTAGAGAACCACTCCTTTCTAGGAGTCATATGATAGGAGCAACCTGAATCAAGAAGCCAAGAGTTATCAACAACAATATTAGAAGAAATGACTAATGCATCATTACTGTCATCGGATTTTTCTGTAGAAGCATCAGTACTCTTCTTCTTGCTCTTACAATCATTTTCAATATGTCCAGGTTTTCCGTAATTCCAACACTTTACCTTACTCTTACTAGGGGTTTTTGACCATCCTTTAGACTTACCTTTTCCTTTCTTGTCTGCTTTAGATTCCTTCTCTTTAGGCCTACCTCTTACAAACAAGGCATCTTGGGAGCTAGTTTTAGATTTCCTCCTCATCTCCTCTGATAGGAGAGTAGGAATAATCTTGTCCATCTTTGGATCTGCACCATGCCACTAATTGCCTTCAATAGAATTTTCCCAAAATCGGTAAAGAAAAGCAATAAAAATATATTTCCAGAATCATTGCTAGACTAAAATGCTTCCACACAAGAGAGATAATGGCGAGAATGCTTGCTATATCAAATATGCAAGATTGATTTACGATTAATTGATACAAATGTACAAGATGAGGCTTGCTTATAAAAGGCAAGCATGCAACAACCAAATCTTATCTTGAGCAAAAATATAGCTCGATAAGATAAAGATAAGATCCTATAACTTAGGAATTAAAGATTGCCTAAGTAAACTTATGAAGATGTAATTAAATAGTTAATTACACCAACACCCCCCCATAAGTGCAACTTAGGGCGAAGATTATAATGCAAACTACTATGGGTCCCGGCAACTAGGCCATGTTAGGTACCCATTTACAGATGCAAATGAAATGCAATCTCTCATAAAGCAGAGAAAAGGGGAAAACCCAGTGGGAAAAAACCCCTCTCCAAAAGAGAGAAAACAAGTAAAAAGGCATGACGAATGTAAACATGATGTATGGAGGACTCAATGATACCCCCCAAGGACTACATCCATCATGAATATACAATAAATTACCCCCCCATAAGAGGGAAGTAATGAGATAAGATATCCCCTGCATGCTGAAGAAGCTCCAAAGCCAATGAAGAATGCCTGAAAACAAAAGATGACCCAATGTCTACAAGCAACACATCTCCCCTTAGGAAGAAACAAATCCATAAGCTGATGAAGAAGCCACTCCATATCCAACTGAAAAGAGGAAGAATGAACGCTCAACATGTATGCCTCTGAAAACTGAGTAGGAGCCTCCAAGCTTGAATGAGCCACAACATAATCATGGTCAAACTCAACCAAGAAACATGACAAATCAAGTGATGGAGGAGACTCGTGAATATCAATCTCTGAAGACAAAGAAGATGGTGAAACAGTTGTGCTAAAACTGTCATCAAAGAGGAGAGAAATCCCCTCAAGTGTGTCCTCCAAATCTGTAATATGAGACTCTAGGAACAAGGTAGAAATCCCTGTCAAATAATCATCCCACAAAACAAGATCTGAAAAACTATGATTATCCTGCTGAACAGAAGCAACAATGGCTGAAGAAGCAGGAGGTGGAGGTGTAGGAAGCTCAGCACTGGTCTCTAAAATACCAAGGTGTAGATGACCAAACTTTTCCTCACTAATATGGGTCACACTCAATGGAGTGTGTGATGCAGTCAAAGGAACATTATCAGGTTCTGAAGCAAAATGTGAAAAAGAATATACTCGAGATGAATGATCAACCATCCCAATTGCAACAATATCCCTAGTCTCCAAGTCCCTTATATACACCCTATCAGGAGTGAACTCAACTGTTTTACCTTGACCCCCATGAGTAATTTGATAAATAGAAAGAAGATTAGTGGTCAAAGAAGAAACACAAAGAACATCATTGAAAGTCCCTTCCCCAATACCAATAGAACCCTTCCCACTTACCTTCATGAATGTATTGTTACCCATCAGAATGTGAGGTGAATTACAAGGCTCAAAAGAAGAGAACATTTCCTGTGAAGATGCCATATGATGAGATGCCCCTGAATCAAGAAGCCATCCTTGAGAATTAGGACCTGTAGAGGCCAAGAGTGCATGCCCTTTCATATGTAGCCCAGAAGTGGATGTTGTGTTCTCTGACTGTGATGATGATGGAGCTGCCGAATGTGATGGTGAAGAAGAAGTAGGAAGACACTGATGAGGGCAGCTGAATGTTATTCTTTTGAAGAAGGTGGGTGAGTTCATCAATCTTCTTATTATAACATCTATGCTCATCATGTCCTAACCTTTTGCAATATGCACATTTGGACTTCTTCTTTGTTGATGATTCCTCTTTTGAAGAGGATGAGGACTCAGAAGTGCCATGTGAAGGAGAATCTTTACCTTGCTCATTTGACTTGGTTTCCTTTTTGTGCTTCTTTCCTTTTCCACTTGAAGCCTTTGTATCATTTGCAATAAGAGCTTGAGATGTTGAAGACTTCAATGTACCCATGTGCATCAACTTTGCTTGTTCCCTTGTGAGTTGTGCAACAAATTCATCAAGAGAAGGCATTTTATATGTATTTCCAAGAGCATCCATTGTAGCATAGAAAGTAGAAACAAACACAGAATATGAAGAACCAAGCTTAGCAAGAATAGAAAGTATCATCTGTTCATCCTCTTTAACAACCCCACATTTTGATAACTGCAATCTGAGAGAGTTGAGCTTAGAGAAAAAGTCTTGAATATTGTCAAAATCTGAAGGATTAAGACCCATTAGTTCATTTTCCAACTTAAATTTCTTAAGCTTGTCTGGCTTACCAAAGAGGCTTTCTAAAGTAGTCCAAACTTCATGAGGATGTGTGCAAGACTCAACATGATATCTAAGATCTGGAGAAATGGATAGAAGAAGATTACCAAGAGCTTCATCTCTTCTATCAAACCATTTTCTTTTCTCTTTTGCTCCCTGTGGTTCTGGATCTTGACCAAAAGTAATTCGTTGCAGCTTCAACTTTAACAGTAGTAACTCCATCTAAGATTTCCACTCATGATAATTAAATGGAGTTAGAAGTACAACTTTTGGAAAGTCCATGATGAGAGAAGAAGAACAAATTCCTCCACAAAATTAGAAAGAAACTCCTTTGTCGCAGCTTTGGAGATGAAAAAATCTTTGCAAAAAATCTTGGGGCTGGCTCACTGTTAGCTTCTTCCTCGTTTTGGAAATAAATAAGTTTTATAGAAAACTTTTTAAAAATCTCCAAATCCCATCAGCTTTTTTTAAAATCAATAGAGATCTTTTATAAAAACTTTTCCTCTTTTTTTGAAAAAACTAACCAAAATGGAAAATAGCCATGCAAAAAAGACCTAAAAGGTTGGCTTAATGGTCGGCTTTTACAAACTATACAAAGCTTTTATAAGAAAATGTCGATGGAACAAATGACATAGTCGACATTTAAAACAAGCTTTAAATATATATGTAAACTTCAAATTACCTGTAGATAATGTGACAACCTCCACCGCAGCCAATGCAAACCCAGTGATAACTGTACCCGCCGATAACAACTTGGTACCATGCGATGGATATGGATGTGACCTAGCAATTTGGAAACCGCAGTATGATCTGATGATCTTCGGTACTCCGATCCAGATCTGATCGGTGTGATCTTAGCCTGGAATATGCTTAGGGCGATAGAATATACCACCGATGTAGGGAGGATGTACCCCGTGCAATGAAGAAATTGGGCTTCTATGTCAATAATAGCTGACAAGACCTTATGAGCATCTGACAATGATGCAGACCACAAAATGTAAAAGCCAATCAATTTGAATGTGGGCTGCTTCGGATTGGACAGTACACCAGGTTTTGGCCCCAATGGATATGACCACCCGCCAATAGTGACGAAGGCAAGAATGGGAACAAAGTAGAGGCTGAAGTACCTGCGGATAAATGTGACTGCCGATGATAGTGGATTAATCTGCGGATTTGACAATGGAAGGATGGGGAAATATGCCAATCTACAAATTTTGACCACAAATATTTATGAATGCCCCGAACAATATAATAAAGCCCGATTTACAAAATATTTTGCATGAAAATAATAGTCTGATAAAATTTGCCCCAAATTTTACAAAGTACCACAGAAATATTTTCAGAAAATATTTTTTTGTGAAAAATGGAAAAATCGTACTGCTGAGAAGATTGTTCTAGCAAAAAAAAATTTGCTTCAAAAACAACTTTACCCAAAATGTAAATGACCCCATACCAAAAATTAATCAAGGAGCCTTTTGATCTCAACCGTGAGGTTATTGAAACTCCAATCTACACCTAGAAAAAATATTCAAGCCAAAAATAAAACCCTCAGAAGGATTCTGCAACCCTGGAAGCTCTGATACCATGTTAGAAACTAGGAATCAGTTGCTAGACCAAAATACTTCCACAAGAGAGAGATAATGGCGAGAATGCTTGCTATATCAATATGCAAGATTGATTCACGATTCAATTGATACAAATGTACAAGATGAGGCTTGCTTATAAAGGCAAAGATGTAAATAACCAAATCTTATCTTGAATAAAGATAAGATCCTATAAGAGAACAAACATTCCTAAGTAAACTTTATGAAGATGTAATTAAATAGCTAATTACACCAATAGATGGGATTATCCAAAGAATGCATGGATATTTGTCCCCTAGATTTCTATAGAGATCAAGGGTGAAGAGAGAGGATGAATTAGGTATGATGGGGTGATGGAGATAGGATATTGGATATGGGATGGGGGATATGTATAGGATAATCAAGATCAAGTGGTCAAAATATGGATGCATGGATATTTGAACCCTAGGCTCTTCATCAAGATTAAAGGTGGGAAAGGAAGATGGATTTAGCTAGGATGAGAGATATATGATGAATGATATGGATGGAATAATGGAGGTAGGATGTGTTATGCTTATGTAGATCCTTAACCTTGTCAAGATCAAAAGAGGGAAAGGGGGGGATGGGTTTGGATAGAATGATGGATAGATAGTGAAGGATAGTGGAGTATGTGGATAATATGTGGTATAGATGAATATTTACCCCAAGTGTAGGGTGCAAGAGAATGAGTGGATGGATGATAGGGATATAGAGGAAGGACTTGAGCATCTAATTCCATGGATGATATCCCTTGATTATGTGTTATTATGCTCATAGACATTGGTAGAATTATGGTGAGGGGGATAAAATGGATTGGGAGATGGAGAAGGTTATGGATTTATGCAAAGGATTGGATAAGAGGGATGGAAGGATGGAAAATGGATGTTGGATAATGGATTGGTTGATGAAATACATGCTATGGATGAGTAAGATGCGTGTGTTGCAGGAAAGAGAGAATCAACGATGGTACACAAAAGGTTGGTAGGAATTGTGATGGGAGTTTATTTTGAATTTGAGTTTAAGATGGAGAGTTCTTGGTGTGGATTTTTGGGACATAAGGACCCAAAATGTGGGTCTAGGAGGCGATGAGTTATTGGATGGAGTAGGACCTAGAATTAGATAGACTTTTGGATTCTAGAATGTTTGGATTCCAATTTTAGATTTTCTTTATGGGATGCATTGATTCTTAGAGCCTTTGGAATCCCACATGGTTTTGACTTTGATTTTTATTCATGGGGCTTCTGTAGCCTTTAGGATTTTGATTTAGGATCTTATTTCCTTTCTTTTCTTGCATATGCTTTTAGGGGACATATTGATTTTATTTTTGCATGTGTATTTTTGGCATCCCATTGCTTCTAAAGAGAAATGGGATTGGTAGATGGATATGAATGATGTGAGTGTATTATGAATGAGTTGTTATGGGTAGTATGTTGGAAGGATTTCCAAGGTGCGTGGCTTGCTTGATCTTGAATTTGGATATGAGGTGATGGATAAATAAGATAGAGAGATTGTGTAATTGTTGTGATGGGTGGTGGAATGTAAGGACCCAATATGGATGGAGGGGATGAAGGAATTTTTTTTGGGAAATAGGGACCCAAAATGGATGGAAGGGATGAGGGATTGGGATTTGAAACATAAGGGCACAAGATAGATTTGGGAGGATGGGGAATGTGGATATTTGGATTTAGGTGGATGGATTTTAGATTTAGGATGGGTGAAAGGAGTACCAACATCTAGAACCTTCTAACCAAGGCCATGATAATTAGGATTTAACTCCACCCAAGTTAATAAACCAAGGGTTTATTAACTTGGGTGGAGTTAAAAGTTGGAGAATGGAATAATGATGATTAGGAAAGGGATAAATCTAATTAATCAAGGATTAATTAACTTAAGTGGGATTAGGGAATTTTAGAGGAATGTGGGGAAAAGGTTATCTTTAATTAAATAAACATGGATTTATTTAATCGAAGGTGGTGGATAAAAGTAATAGGGAAATTAATTAAATAAATAATGAATATTTATTTAATTAATTATTAAGATAAGGGAAGGGGTTAAATTAAATAAATAACAAGTATTTATTTAATTAGATATTATTTTGGGTTTTTACAGCTTATTTCAGTGAGAAGTTGAATGATGCTAGAAGAAGATATTTATTTTATGATCAGAAATTCTATGACATAATTCAAGCCCTGAATAAGTGGAGACATTATTTGTTTCCTAAGGAGTTTGTGTTGTATACAAATCATCAAGCTTTGTAGTATTTGAACATTCAATGAAAGTTGAATTAGAAACATATGAGATGGGTTGAGTTCTTGTAGAGTTACACATTTGGATTGAAGCATAGGAGTGGCAAGTCAAACAAAGTTGCAAATGCATCAAGTAGGAGAAGGAATTTTCTGATAGATATGATAGTGGAAGTATTAGGATTTGAAGATTTGAAGCATATGCATGAAGATGATGCAAAATTTGGTGAATCATGGAGAGCATGTAAGGAACCAGTAGTGACAGACCAGAGAAAATGGTTGGACTATTTCATTCAAGAAGGTATGCTATTTAAGGAAATTAGTTGTGTATTCCAAGGAGCTAAATGGGGGAGAGTTTGATGAAGGAGAAACATAGTGGAGGTTTAGTAGGAAATTTTGGAGTGGATAAGACAGTAGCTTTGGTAAGTGAACATTATTTTTGGCAGCAGATATATAAGGATGCTAAGAAGTATGTTCAAAGTTGCAAAATTTGTCAAGTTGCAAAAGGGAGTAGTCAAAATACTAGATTGTATAAACCTTTGACAGTACTAGAGAGACCTTGGGAAGACATAATCATGGATTTCATATTGGGATTTCCAAGAACGTGGAGAGGATATGATTCAATAATGGTAGTAGTAGAAATTTTTTCTAAAATGGCACATTTCATTCCTTGTAAGAAGACTAATGATGTTATGTATGCTCTTGACTTATTTTCAAGGAGATTGTGAGATTACATAGATTACCTAAGAGTATTGTTTTAGAAAGAGACAACAAATTTATTGGATACTTTTGGAGGACATTATGGAAGAAGATGAAGACATATTTGAAGTTTAGTTTAGTAAATCACCCACAAATAGATCGAAAACAAAAGTGGTAAATAGAAGTTTGGGTAACTTATTGAGATGTTTTGTTGAGGATAAGGTAGGAATTTGGGATATAGTTTTACTGTAGGCAGAGTTTGCATACAATAATTTAGTGAATCCGAGTACAAGGAAAACACCATTTCAAATTGTTACTAGAACACACGCTATAGGAGTTACAGAGTTAAGGGACATCAGTATGGAGGAAAAGAGGCATGCAGAGGAAAAAGAGTTTTCGAATTTCATGGTGACATTGCATAATCAAGTCTGAAAGCATTTGGAAGACATGAAAAATAAGTATAATGAGAAGGAAGATGAGCACCAGAGACATAAGGAATTTTCTATTGGAGATGAAGTGATGGTATATCTGAGGAAGGATATATTTCCAGTGGGAACATACAATAAGTTGAAGATGAGGAAGTTTGGACCATGTAAGATTATAAGAAAGTTCGATTCTGGAAATGCATATGAAGTATAGCTATCAAAGAAATTGAGTATATCACCTATTCTAAATATTGTAGAAATATATGAGTTTCATGAAGGATAGTCAAGTGGTAGTAGTAGTAAAGTGGATTTGAAGGAGTTGTTACCACATCAGGAATTAGAGGAGATTGAGAAAAATTTTGATACAGAATCAGGAGTACTAGGAATAAGCAGTACAAAGAATATCTTGTGAAGTGGAAAGGAAAACTAGAGGAGGATTCATCATGGATTTCTCAGGCTGAGGTAGACCGTCTTGGTTTTCCTCTTATCCCTGGAAAGTGAGGAACTCACTTTTCTTCCAACCCTCTGTGTCTGATATAGGAACATCCCTAGTTGTAAAGCAATCCTGTATCAACCAAAAAATGTTGTTTTCTTGCATTGCGTTCAATAGTAGTTTTAGTATTTCATTCCAAATTTTACTACATCTTTGTTTCTCAGCTTATGGAGTCAGATATAGCATCTACCACATATCCATATTTCACATCATTTTCATTTTTCTATTGAAAGATATCACTCTCCAAATTTCACTGTATTACCAGTCAGAGCATTTGGGGTTGACCTAGGCTAGATTATTTAGTACAGACCTATTCTGGATTATGCAAAGCTTAATGGGACAACTTACAAGCATCTTTAGTTCATTGGGACCTATTTTGGAGATTCACAAGTTATTTCTTCTCACGTGGGATCATCTTTCCATATTTTGAAGTTGACCTTCATGTATGATTCATTCATCGAGTCTATGACCCTTGTGGCTGATGCAGACCTTTGTGGGAGCTTGAGAAGCATATTTATAAGCATTTATAATCATTGTAGATCATTATTTCATTTGATTAGAATAAGATCAGTAGTTGTATTTTCATCTGAACCCTTTTGGGGAATGTAATAAGGCCTTTGGCCAGTTGTATTGTTGAATGCACTTGTGGAAAGCTTGTGAGCCCTGGATATTCACCCTTGAGGCATGTATTACAAGTAATATTTCCAATTCAATAAAGTTACAAGTTCGCATATTAGTTTCTTGTGTTATTTCCACTTTGTTGACTCATTGTTGCACATTTGGGACTATTCTCTTTGAACCCTCCTACCATGACTACACTAAACTCACACACTAGTGCACATCAACCCAAGTTGAAAACAAGGAAACATGTAGCACATAACCAATCAGCCCAAAAACAAAAATTTAATAGAATTTACTCAATACGATTCTCAAAAAGATAGGTCAAGACCCAAAAGTATCTTAACACAACTTCATATTCTAGCATAAACCCCCAAGCACACGAAGTAAGCAAGATAACAAGCCCTATCAGCCAAATATCCACTAACTTCCCAAAAAACTAACTGAACATAATATGTGGTACCAAAGAGATCAAAAAATGACATGTGGACCATAAAGAGATGTCTCATGATCATCCAAAAACACTTCCAGAAGCTTCTCTTACACTATCATGCCACATGAACAACCACCACAAATGAAACAAAAGTAGAATACTTCATCTCAAAAGCACATAATACACAACCATAACATAGAGGATTAGTAGATCAACATGCAGTACACACCATCACCTGAAAAATAAATTGGGACACTACACAAGCATTGAGAGCACATCCACGAACCCATAGGAGAAGAAACACCAATACATAGAAATGCAAAGCATATTCTGCACCATTTTAAACAACCAACAAAATTGCCAACAAACTACAATAACCAAAAACCTCCTTGATAACATTGATGACATGAAAATATAGGAGTGCAATATCCACAAAACACAAACAATGAATCCCAAACCACAAGACCATATCTTCAACAATAGAGGAGTGCAAAGCATTCTCTCATATAGTCTTCACAACAACTTCCTAACATAGAACCTTTCACCAACTTGTAGCTATTAGAACTTTCTTGCAGCAACACATACTTCCTCAAGAATGAGAAAGGCAGCTAGCGTGTTGGAGACCATCTACAACAACTCTCCATCAATTTTTTTTCTAATCCTCATCTTAATATTGTTGGCATATGGCTTCTAGTGTTTTCATTAATGGAAACCTAAGTCATTGATTTGGT